>JAQIXW010001191.1:0-20971 GCA_034700685.1 Willowsia buskii
AACCATGATATGTCCTTCTGGTACAATGATACTTTGAATATCCCATGCAAATTGGTACGAGTTTTTGAGTGTTGTAACATGATCCTGTCCTAGTATTCGTAAGATTTGACCCATTGACCTGGCTAAATTGTATGATGCGGAAGCATGACAATCCGTTATTGGTCTAAATGGTATTCCCGGCTTATGAATCTTTGGAAGTCCATAAAAACGCGGACATCTTGTGTTTGATAGAGTAAGAAATTTGTACTCTTCTTTTGTGATTCTCTTCATTTTCATGAGATTGTGGCATTTGGCTTGAATTCTTTTTTCGATCATAGCATTTGTAAGTAGTGGTTCTAGTTGATATACCGGGTCATTTAGGAGAGTTTCAATTTCATCAAAGTACTTTTGTTTGTCCAAGATAACAGTCGCATTTCCTTTGTCTGATGAGCAAATTCTGATGTTGTTGTTCTTTTCCAACTCTGCTATGTCATTCTTGATCCATTCGTACTGTTTGACTGTAGGGTCTGGCTTATTACGTTCGGATTTGAGAATATTAGCAACTCCAAATCTGACATTTTCTAATGCATCCTGACTGATTCCATATTGGTCCCATTCATGTGCTTCCAAAGCTTTGTCTACATTTATAGCTGATTCTATGAGTAGTTCTTCATGATGTTTGAAAGGAACTCCAAAGTTCAGACCTAGTTCGAGTAGTTTCTGATGGGATTCAGACAGAATGAAATTGGTGGTCATATTATGAACACTTGATTTTTGTAATTGGCCAGGTTGGATAGAGATGGTTGTTAAATTTGTTGTTGGGTTGGATTTGGATTGAAGAAAATTGTGTTTTAAAACTTCAAACTTTCTGGCATGACGTTCCTCGATTTTTAATTGTTGTTTGCGAATTGAGGTTTTGATGAAATTTTTTGCAGTGATGTATAGTTCTCTGATGTTGTCTTTTAGGGTTGAGTGCAATTCCAAAATTTCTTGATTGTGTGCTTTCAGTTGTTTGAAATTTTCATCAATGTTGTCACGTAGGATTGTGTTTTCTAATTTGCGGCAAGCGTTGTTTATGCGTTTTCTGTTTGTGCCCCACTTCCCAGTTGCTTCTCTTAAAATCACATATTGTTGGGAAATAGAGAGAATATATGCAGTCATAAAGAGTGCTGAGTGCGTCTTTACAAGTTTTGATGTCTTGTTCAACGTTGTCGCTACTTGGGTAAAAGTTAACAACAGGTAAATTAATGAATAAAGAAGACGATTAGCGTAGGCTTTAATTTCCGAAGGAGGTTTTAGATAAAAGGAGCCTCGCTTTTTGTTCCACAATAGGGCACCACACCGTGTACATCGGCAACAGAGCAGCATTTAGTTAGAATTTTGAGAAGACCAAATTCCCCCAAAAGTATCATGGTTACCCAGCTCTTAAAGCTTTTTTATATTTAAGCGTCGATATTTTGTAAAATAGTGGGTTCTATCAAACGCAAGTGGTATATTTTATGTTTTGTATGAGTGAGCTTGATTACGCCTTAATATACATTTAGCACAATCAAACAAGCAAAAATATAAATAATCTACTTATTTTCTCGGAGAAAAACCTGAAATGCTTTATTTTATACAAATATCCAAATATTTTCCATGTTATTCCGGTTAACACTCTTGAGGTAAAACATGAAGTATGTTTGCATAAAAATATAATGCAGCTAATTCAGACGTGACAGAAGCTAAGACTAAAGAAAGCATTACTCATTATTTTCTGCCCTATTTGACTCTTAGAAAGGCTCGTTATGCCTCCGTGTCTGTGAAACGCAACGGCAGAAAAACTGTATTTTCTCATTGTTCTACCAAAATCTGCACAATTTATGAAGAATACTTGGAACTTGATAGAATTCGAAAGCTTATATTTAAATTCATTCATTCATAAATTAACTATGCGCATATTCAGACATTCAATTTTGACATTACTGGAGAGCAAAGAAATGGACAGAGAAATGGAGAAGCAATCTAACATTGATAGAGTAAATATACTGCTTGATAGTGAAACGAAATTATCAAAACGACCGCAAGGATTTCAGCAAATGCTAAATTGCATATTAGCATATTGGTTACATTCAGCATTCTCTTTGATTTCTGTTTCAATGTAAGGCAATGTAACTACCATATCCGTGGATATAAATTGAAGTAACTTCAATATTCAGAGCTATACAACATTGAGAGATTACAACAAGACCAGTCATATTTCTAAAAGTTTTCCTTGAAATAACGCAACTAGCACAATACACAAAATAACTATGTAGAATAAAGGATTGTACAATTTTGTCATATTGGTGTTAACAGAAATGTTAATGCCGCACGCTTCTATAAAGTCACATCTGCTCAATCTGAATTTCATGATTGAGGTTTCTGCCTGTCAAATGAATGAATATAAAATGAAAAAGAAGCCTTAGAATAAAGACCGCACTAATGTAAGATCTCTCTGATCAAACATTAATATTTGGCTTCACCTACTTTGGAATAACCTCAATATACTTGGAACACATTGCAACAGAAGCGGTGAAAATTAGACATGTTTCGTTAGTGAGAATTGTATTAGCATTACCTCGGGAAAGTAGAATGGGTGTATAGTTAGGTGTATATGCTTTATTTTTATTGCCTCAAAGGGAAAGTTTCAGAGAAAGTAAGGAAGTATGACGGAAAATGTGGCCATGCATATGCACCTTGCATTCTAATCCATGCCGATTCCATTCAAGGGAAACCATGGGACAAACTGATAAATCGAAAGGAGTCAATGTAAATTTTGTGGTTTTCTCATGATTGGAAATTCTTTCCATCTTCTAAACATGGTCAACCTACTTTTGTTTCTTTTTTGTATTCAAAGTTGTCCGATATTTGTTGCTGCTCAATCAAAAACAAAGAGTTTAAGTTTTTCGTGTAATGTCCCTCTGAAAGAAGGAATGACAAATGTAAGCCTGTATAAATTTGCATCTCCTGTCGTATTTAAAGGTTTATTCGAAAACTTTCACTGATGTATCACTGCACATGGCTTCATGTCCTTATATATTTACATTTGCGTTAATAATAAAAAAAAATAGGTTATAGCAATATTTTATCACCCATGTTATCCTATCTATTTGATACAAAAATAAGTTTTATGCGCATAGGGATTAAAAATATGCACTAGTCAATCGTTAAGTTTCTCTCCCTTTTTTGTGCTAATGCTAGCTTTTCAGAAGATGTTTCACAATTTATTGCGAAATCATCATAAAGTGGTTTGAAGAAAATCAAGATATCACGTAAAAACTCGTATTAGCTTATCTAAACAAATTCATCATAATTTTAACATATTTTCTCGTAAAGCAGATTACCGTTGTTGCAGCATAGCTGAAATAGTATACCGTGAACTTATAGGTACTTTTGTTAAGCGTTAAACACAAGTTGTAAAAAAATCTTCGAGTCCTTAAAAGGTATTCATTAAAAGTTTTACTGAAGCATTGTTCACGAACAGATCTTCACTCAACCGCTACATCAAACTATTGGTACTTTCATTTTGACCCAAAGTGAAAGCAAAAAGCAGAGATTTATAACCTAATTATTGTGCCCACAAGTGGATACGCTTTATCATTCGACTTGACTTTGTATTTGCTCCAGTTCAGATTTTACTTTGTACTGTGTAATAAACTTAATATTATGAAGTTTTCATCAAATTATCTGTTCACATGCAAACGGAAAAAACAGTGTTTCCAATATTCTTTCATCATCACATAAGTCCCTAAAACCACTTTAGAGTTTCAATCTGAACGAGTGCAAAAACTTCCATTCTTTTATTGGTTGTAAGTGTCTAGTAGGCACTTTACAACGATATTTGGAATTCAAGTGGGCTTCAAAATTGATCTAAATGATACATTGTAAATATCAAATTGAAAGAACAAATTGAGCACAAAATACAACAAGAGATACGAAATTGACGCCCACAAAACATGGAATACTGCGTTTAAAATATTGTGCACTGGTAGCACTTTATCTGCCATTAAAATAAGGATAAAGATAAAACCATTCAGTGAGAATATTCGCCATCTGAGAAGAAGACATTAAATTATTAGACTTGTTATTTGGACTGGTCTGTGAGTGCGTATCCCAAATAAAGAAAAAATGAATGAAACTTGTCATCATGAACATGTTATCTAGTGTTGAAAGACTGCAACTTACTGAATTGTTGTTGAATCAAATATCTTGTATAAGATTTTGCAATAATAATCATCATCAAAGCATATTCATAATACAAATTTGTAAGTTCGTTTCAACCAAACCAATAATGCCTAATCATTAGATTGGAGAATAGGTAGATATTGGGATGGCAAAATTATAATAATGGATGAATGGTTTTATTTAGCTTCGCTAAGGAACAAAACCACTTGAAATAAACACGAGTCATGAGCATGAGTCAATAAGAATGTCACTTCAAGGACACAATCTTTACAAAATGTTAGGTTTATTCACGTTTCTAAATTAACATTCTAATTCCAAGCATGTCTACATGAAAATATGGAAAAATACTTTTAAAAATATTTAGATTTATAGAGTTTACGCTATACATACATATATCGCTCTTTTTTCCTGAAAAATCGAATATTACTATAAAGTCTCAAGCAAAATCAACCTGGGAAACATACCTCAAATCCGAAAGAGACATTCAAACATATAGAAAGATAGCGAACTTGAGTAAAAACAGTTTTCTTTCTGTAAACAAACTCTGCATAAGAGAGACAGCGTTTTATTTCGCATAATTGAGTATTCGCAAATTTGTGACTCACAAGTCCTCACTATCATGAAAGCAGTTTTTTCTTAAAAGCTGTTGCCTTCAAAACAAATTTAAATATATTTCCAAGCAAATAGGTTATACGTATACGTATAGCCAGTATATTTAGTGTAAAAATAGAGTACCCTAAAAATATGTAAATATTTTAAACATATACCAAAACTAAATACCTATTTCAAAATCTATGAAATTTTAAATCTATCTCAATTCAATCTCAACATCTCGAGAAATACCCACGCAAACACACTTCATTCTGCCTACTCTTCTCCAAAACTCGTTTCGAAACCTTTCGTTGAAAATTCCATAAATGAACGGATTGCAGCACGAGTTGCTCATCGCAAGCCAATGAATTGTAAACCAGATCATGTTGATGTAAGGAAAGTTATTTATAGAAGGAACTATCGTGAGAAGAAAGTTGTACATTTGAAAAGGTAACCAACACACGCCAAACATGACAACCATTACAATAAGCATTCTTGTCGCCCGAAGTTTATTGTTTCTAAATTCTGCATCTCTCGAAACTTCCATATTTCCTGGCGGCAGGATCCTCCACACCAGATGGCCCATCCGAGTGTAGGCGACGGTAATGATTAAGAGTGGAATAAAGTATTGAGAAATCACAACAAAGCGATTGTAGTATATCCGTAAAGTGTCATTAAGGTAGTTGTTTTCACAATAGACAGTTATTCTTCCAGTTTCTCGATTCCAATAGTAGACGGCACTGTCAAATGCAGATTTTTCTATATGCTTTTTGCTGAAAAAATTATAAATATTTATTAAGCGCTATATGAACTTACGTGTAGTCAAACCCAGTGGGAAGTGCAATCATCATGCAAATTATCCACATCATTAGCAAACACAATGTTGTTGTTTTCTTTGTGAGTTGAGTCTTCAAAGGGCTCATTATACCTCTATGTCTATGAAGCGCAATAGCGGAAAGAGTGAATCCACTCACGGATACACTCCAAATCTGTTCAATTTATGAGAACAAAATAAAGTTATATAATTCAAAATGTTTAATTTCAAATATCATACCTGGACTGAAGGACAAACTGCACAGAGAAACGGAGGCACAATCCAACGTTGGTAGAGTGCCGCTTGAAAATGAAATGGAATTATGAATACGGCCATGACAATGTCAGAAAATGCAAGATTGCAAATTAGCATGTTAGATACAGTCCACATTCTTTTTGATCCCTGTATATTGGTGCGAGAATGAGGATATTTAAATATTTAAGCAGTTTGTAGATATTTTAAGAATTAGAACATTTTGAATGTAGCTTACCAGCACCAACCACAAAACTATCAAGTTTCCAAATATTGATATGATGCAGATGACACCATATGCAAAATAAAGGAAAACAACAATGTGGAAAGGGGGAGCATACAATGTTGAGGTAGTGCTGGTAAGTGAAGTGTTAGTTCCGTTAATTTCTGGAAAATTCACTTCTGTCCAGTTCCCCACAAAACTGTCACTTTCACCCATCCTTAAAAATACTCTTTTAGTATGTTTCCACTTTTTTATTTTTGTGAAAATTTTCTGAATCCTCCAGAGAGAAAGTATGTTCTCACTAGAACACTGTTTGCAAACTGAGGCAAGATGCTGTATAGCGTCTCACTTTTGCTTTACATTTTGTTTGGCTGAAGTGCAAATAATGTTGTGTGGGATACGGAAAAGATATAAGAACCTGTTGCAGTGCTTTCACTCAAACTCGCTTTTCATCCAATGTGTCTTGTTTATGGGGCAATATGCATATGGAAGATAAAGTTGAAATACTTCAAACTAATCTCATGTGTAGCAGATACGTAATATTCAGTCATCCGTTTGTAAAATGGAAACATGTTGCCACCAAGGAAAGTAAATTACTGATTTTTAAGGGAAATGATTTCTAATAAACTGCCTATCGAACTCCCACGCCATTTCTAACTTTAAAAGGCTCTTCGCATAAGACGTGAAATGGTTTTCGGAACTGCTTTTCGAATTAAATGGGATTTTGAAGGTGACGCTTTGGTACTTTACGAAAAATTTAGAATATAATTCAGCAAAAACTGTTTGTGTCGTGTCGACACCATGCCAAGTATCAAGTCAATTGAGATACTGAACAAAATTGGGAAGTCTTCGTGAGAAAGCTGAGAGAAAGAGAGAGTTTCCATTCTGTATAAAAGCTGCCCTAGTGCGTATACAAATATAGTAAGTTAGAGCCCATCTAAAAGCTGTTATCTTCAACATCCTGGCAATTTATTTCTGCAGAAGCGGGGAAAGTACGAGCGTCGTGTAGTATTCGCTAGAGAGTGCGCACATCATCTTTTTTATATCTCATACTACTGTAAATCATGGGAAGCATTTAGTTCATTGCATACGTTTCAATCCCAAGTGGCAACTAAGAAATGCATTTATGAATTTTGAAAAACATGCTATTTAGTAAAAACACTAAATCTTTTTTAGCTATAAATTCGATTTTAAAGTATTTGAAACCAGATATTTATTTTGTTTACTAACTACTTTGTTAATTATTCAATTTAATTATATTTAATTATATACTACATAAATTAACTAAGAGCCAAGATACATTGGGTATTGGGATTCCTTAAAATATCCAAATGGTATAGCACCGCCATTGAGATACCAGTTATGACAAATAATTGGAGAAGAAATTTTGTAAAGCAGTGGAGCTTTTCATGTTTGGAATTTTGCTCGTAAGACTGCCGTTTTTGCTTCTCATATTCAATAAAATTGTTGTATATTGCAACAGTGCCAGTTCGTTTACTTAAAATCACTATTGTTGGAAAATACAGAGAATATAGGCGGTCATAAAGAGTGCTGAGTGCGTCTTCACAAGTTGCTCCATGTGATCACAACTTGAGTAAAAGTTAAGAACAGGTAAATTAATGAATAAAGAAGACGGTTAGCGTAGGCTTTAATTTCCGAAGTAGATTTTTGGTAAAAAGTGCCTCGCTTTTTGTTCCACAGTAAGGGCACGACACTACGTACATCAGCAATAGAGCAGCATTTAATTATGATTTTGAGAAGACCAGATTCCCCCAAGAGTACCATGGCTATTTAGCTCTTCAAGCTTTGCTGATATTTGAGCGTCGATCGCTTGCAGAATAGATTCTATCAAACGCAAGTGGGACTTTTTCTGCCATATATTTTACGTTTTATAGAAAAGAGCTTGATTGAACCTAAGGTTACTTTTAGCACAAGCAAACAAGCAAAAATATAAATTATTTATTCATTCATTTTCACTGAGAAAAACTTCTACTGGCGTGTAGACATGAAATTTTCTAACTTAAAAGGTGATAACTAGATTTCTTCTAAAATGCCTATTTATTTTATTCAAATATCCATATATTTTCCATCCCATTCCGGTTACCATGAAGCACAAATGTTTGCAAACATATCATTTTATTTTGTGTATTAATTCTGTTTGTCATTATATAAAATGCAATGTAAAATCCTCCCAGTGGTATTATTAATGAGAAGAACGAGGCTCTCAAAACTGAAAATAAGGTTTCTGAATTAAAAAAAACATTGTCAATTGACAACAAGACACATGATGATGATTGAACAAATTTGAAGCCTGCATAATTTATTTTTTCGAAAAAGCGTATGCCTTTCATAACATTTGTAGGTTTGAGGTGAAATTTGGACGCGACGTGTGACGTAAGGCGAGGTACATTGTTTGCAGGTCAAAAATAAACATAAATCTTCCTTCCAATTTAGAGGCTAACCTTTCAGTTGTGATTGTAAACTTAATTATGTGAACTCGTAGCTTGAAGAAAGTGCAATCATTGTGTAGAATATCCACATCATTAGTAGTAGCTTATTATCTTCTCTCTTATTTGACTTCTACAAAGGCTCACTATGCCTCTGTGTCTGTGAAATGCAACGGCAGAAGAATTGTGTCCGCTCAAGGTTCCACCAAAATCTGCACAATTTATGAAGAATACCTGGAACTCGTTAAAAATCAAAAGCTTATATTCAAATTCATTCATTCAAAAATATTCGATTTCAGCAAATGCTAAATTGCATATTAGCATATTGGTTGCATTCAACATTCTCTTTGATTCCTATTTCAATGTATGTAAGGCAGCTTAACTACTATATCCATAGATATGTATCAAAATAACTTCAATATTCAGAGTATTACAAAACTGAGAGGTTACAACAACACCAGTCATTATGCTGTAAGTTTTCCTTGAAATAACGCAACTAACACAATACACAAAATAAAGAAAATAACTATGTAGAATGGAGGATTGCACAATTTTGTCATATTGGTGTTAACAGAAATGTTAATGTTGTAAGTTTCTAAAAAGTCACATCTGCTCAATCTGAATTTCATGATTGAGGTTTCTGCCTGTCAAATGAATGAATGTGAAACGAAAAGGAAGCCTTAGAATAAAGATCACATTAATGTAAGATCTCTCTGTTCAAATACGAAATTAAAATATGCAGCAAAAAGGAGTTCACAGAACCAGACTTATTCATCCTTTTTGATGTGTCGAAATACCACGTTGAATATGAGGTAATACCTATAATAACCAAAAGTAACAACAAGACTTCACCTACTGTGGAATAACCTCAATATATACTTGGAACACATTGCAACAGAACAGGTGTATGTACAAAGATCGACTTTATTTTGATTGCGCCAAAGAAAAAGTCTCACTATCAGAGAAAGTAGGAAAGTATGACAACAAATGTGACCATATGCACCTTGCATTCTATACCATGCCCATTACGTACGTTTACGTACGTTCAATTTTCACTTCTCCGAAATTCTCCCTCTCTCCTTTAAAAATAACAGTACGCATTTTCTTGAGAGCATGAAAGAAAGTGGTGGTTCAAATTTATTCTATTTTACGCTTTATAACTGCATATGGATATCCTTTTTGGAGATAAATCATCTTTTGAATCAATGCTTTATACAATGCTTTGCTATGGTCTATCCATCCGCATCCATAAACAGTAAATTTGTCAAAGTCAATATGTGGGATACACTGCAAATTCAAAAGAGGGAGTGACATTTTACAAGATTTTCAAGATTCTTGTCAGTTTAAACAAATTGATGCCTGAGTAAATTTGCATCTCCTGTCGTATTTAAATGTTCATCCGAAAACTTTCCCTGATGTATTATTGCACAAGCATAAAGCTTGACTTCCTTCAAAAGGAATAAATCTTTTGGTTTCAAAATGCTTTCCTTCCGGTAGTTATATCCCCAGTATTTACTTCTAATATTTGTAAACTGGATAGAACTTGTAACAGAATTTTTTGAAAGAATTGTTTCTTATTGAATAGAATTCAGATGAATTTGTCCAGGTGGAATATTGCATCGGAGGACGAAATATAAAAATATATTTGCGTTAGTAATAATAACAATAATAAAATAGGTTATAGCAATATATTATCACCCATATTATCCTTTTTGATACAGCATTAAGTTATGCACATGTGCATACGGCTTAAAAATATGCACTAGTCAATCATTAAATTCCTCTCCCTTTTTGTGTTAATGCTAGCTTTTCAAAAAGTGTTTTACAATTTATTGCGAAATCAGCACAGACCATTTCACTTTACTGAAAGATTTTGAATGTACCGCTCAAAAAATAAAAGGAAAGGGTTAACAGCCAATCAGCAGCTAGGATGTGATGGAATGCGTCATGTTATCACCGTTACATTCCATCACATCCAAGCAGCTGATAGGCTGTTAACCCTTTCCTTTTATTTTTTGAGCGGTACATTCAAAATCTTTAAGTAAAGTGAAATGGTCTGAATCAGCATAAATTTTTTGAAGCATATCAAGATATTACGTAAAAACTCATATTAGCTTATCTAAACGAATTGATCCTAATTTTCACATATTTTATCGTAAAGCAGATTACCGTTGTTGCAGCATAGCTGAAATTTATTGTGACATATACCGTGAATTTATATGCAAGTTTATTTAATTTAAACACAAGTTGTAAAAAAATCTTCGAGTCCTTAAAAGGAATTCATTAAAAGTGTTGTGCCGAAGCATTGTGCCCGAATAGAACTTCACTCAACTGCTACATGGAAACTATTTGTACTTTCATTTTGAGCGAAAGTGAAAGCAAAAAAGCAGAGATTTACAACCTAATTATTGTGCCCACAAGTGGATACGCTTTATCATTCGACTTGACTTTGTATTTGCTCCAGCTCAGATTTTACTTTGCACTGTATAATAAACTTAATGTTATGAAGTTTTCATCAAATTATCTGTTCACATGCAAACAGAAAAAATCCGTGTTTCCAATATTTCGCACATAAGTCTCTAAAACCACTTTAGAGTTTTGGTCTGAACGAGTGCAAAAATTTCCATTCTATTATTGGTCGTAAGTGCCTAGTCAGCACTTTACAACGATATTTGGAATTCAATTGGGCTATAAAATTTATCTAAATGAAACATCGTAAATATCGAATTGAATTGAGTCAACAAAATCTGCATAGGAGAGACAGCGTTTTCTGTCGCATAATTGAGTATTCGCAAATTTATGACTCACACGTCCTCACTGTCGTGAAAGCAGTTTTTTCTTAAAAGCTGTTTCTTAAAAGCCTTCAAAGCAAATTTAAATATTTTCAAAACAAATGGGTTATACATATAGCCAGTATATTTAGTATAAAATAGAGTATCGTAAAATATATAAATATTTCAAACAGACACCAAAACTAAATATCTGTTTCAAAATCTATGAAATTTTTAAAGTTATCTCAACTCAATCCCAACATCTCGAGAAACACCCACGCAAAAACATTTCATTCTACCAACTCTTCTCCAAAACTCGTTTCGAAACCTTTCATTAAAAATTCCATAAATAAACGGATTGCAACACGAGTTGCTCATCGCAAGCCAATGAATTGTAAACCAGATCATGTTGATGTAAGGAAAGTTATTTATAGAAGGAACTATCGTGAGAAGAAAGTTGTACATTTGAAAAGGTAACCAACACACGCCAAACATGACAACCATTACAATAAGCATTCTTGTCGCCCGAAGTTTATTGTTTCTAAATTCTGCATCTCTCGAAACTTCCATATTTCCTGGCGGCAGGATCCTCCACACCAAATGGCCCATCTGAGCGTATGCGACGGTAATGATTAAGAGTGGAATAAAGTATTGAGAAATCACAACAAAGCGATTGTAGTAGATCCGTAAATTGTCATTAAGGTAGTTGTTTTCACAATAGACAGTTATTCTTCCAGTTTCTCGGTTCCAATAATAGACGGCACTGTCAAATACAGATTTCTCTATTAATTTCTGCCCAAATACAACATCTAAAGCAACAATACTTTCTGCCTTATTGACTTCTTTTGTCTTCAAACATGCGGAAAAGTTTATATGAAAAGAAATATGATGCAAAAGTTCGAACTCAACTCATGTATACCCATTTCTGTTGAGAAAAACAAACAAAATTGAAGATGACATTTCACTATGAAATTGACACACAAAATTTGTATTTCTGTTTTCGCAAGCAAACTTCATGACCGACATAATGTCATAGAACAATATTTATTTTGAGGGAAGTTTTTGATATTAATTCCCAGAAAATACTGATAAGAGTTGCAAATACAAAGATGATATGAATCTTAAAAAGAAGCATTGACCAAACTGTGCATTCAGTGGAACTCGTTGGAAACTGCAATTTTTCCATCTATTTAGCATGTATTTGATCTGAATATTGCGGTTTATATTGTTTGATCTTACTTTAAAAAAGCGATAAAAGAGAATTTTAGTTGGATTTAATGATAAACCGTCTGCATTTTGAAATATTGGCGTAACGATGCTCTGGTGAAAATATTTTGAATAATTATTCGTATCCCATTTCTCCATTTAAAAATAAAACGTTTATGAACTCACGTGTAGTCAAACCCAGTCGGAAGTGCAATCATAGTGCAAATTATCCACATCATTAGCAAACACAATGCTGTTGTTCTCTTTGTTAGTTGAGTCTTCAAAGGGTTCATTATACCTCTGTGTCTGTGAAGCGCAATGGCAGAAAGAGTGAATCCACTCACAGATACACTCCAAATCTGCTCAATTTATGGGAACAAAATAAATAAATAATTCAAAAGGTTCAATTTCAAATATCATACCTGAACTGAAGGACAAACTGCACAGAGAAACGGAGGGACAATCCAACGTTGGTAGAGTGCCGCTTGAAAATGAAAAGGAATAATGAATACGGCCATGACGATGTCAGCAAATGCAAGATTGCATATTAGCATGTTAGATACAGTCCACATTCTTTTTGATCCCTGTATATTGGTGCGAAAATGATAATATTTAAATATTTAACAAGTTAATAAATATTTTAAGAAATAGAACATTTTTAATATAGCTTACCAGCACTAACCACAAAACTATCAAGTTTCCAAATAATGATATGATGCAGATCACACCATATACAAAATAAAGGAAAACAACAATGTGGAAAGGGGGAGCATACAATGTTGAGGTAGTGCTTGTTAATGAAGAGTTAGTTCCGTTAATTTCTGGAAAATTCACTTCTGTCCAGTTCCCCACAAAACTGTCACTTTCATCCATCCTTAAAAATACTTTTTTGAGTGTGTTTTCAAATTTAAATGTGTGAAACTTTTACAACAAATTTTTCTGAATCTTGCTTAATTGTAATAAAGCGTATTAGAGTTTGGAATATGTGGAATTATATAGTTCACCCGAAAGTTCAAAGTTTATGGAATATTTCATATTACTCCAAAGCTCCAGAGAGAAAGTATGTTCTCACTGAACTTCTGTCTGCATACTGAGGCAAGATGCTGACAACGTCTCACTTTTGCTTTACATTTTGTTGGGCTGAAGTACAAATAATGTTGTGGGGGATATGGGAAAGATATATGTAAGAACCTGTTGCAGTGCTTTCACTAAAACTCGCTTTTCATCTAATGTGTCTTGTTTACGGGGCAATATACATACGGAAGATAAATCTGAAAAACATTACTGATTTTTACGGGAAACGATTTCCCATCAACAACCCGTCAAACTCCCACGTCATTTCTAACTTTAAAAAGGATCTTCCCGTAGATAGTCTCTTGCTACGATGAAGAGTGGCTTTTAAATTGCATTTAAGCTATTTATTAAAGCTTATAAAAGGGGAAAGTGCATTGTGGGAAATAAAGTAGAGAAAGATGTCTCTTTGAAAATAAAGCTATGTTCTACCAACACACGACCGCATTTAGGAATCAATTGCTTAAAAGGATTTTCTACCAACATCTACATCTACGACCTACCTTTTAAAATCATTTGATCAAATATTGCAATGCCGCTATTGGATACATGACAGAACTGTGGAGGCGGATTAATATTCAGATGTTCATTTGTAGATTTACATGTTGCAATGAATTTCATTATAAAAGTTTTAATGCCTTTTTGGTATAGTAAACATGTTCTTGGAAGGCTTCCTGAAATGGATGAATAGCAAATGGAAAGGACTCCGTACAATAAAATTCTCTTTAATGTATTGTTTCAAGGCTTGATTAAAATTTGCTATAAAATTTTTAAAAAATACTTTTTTGTACTTTACGAAAAGTTTAAAATGTAATTCAGCAAAAATTGAAGCAAAATTTTTGCCCAAAAATATCAGAAACAATTATCAATGCTTTTGATGACATTTGCCGGGAAAATGTTACAGTACGAACATCCCATGAGTAACCGATTACACTGGTTATCACAGTTTTTAGTTCAACAATTGTGATGCCATGAAGGATATATTGTGTCGGGTCGAAACGATGCCAAGCATCAAGTCAATTTTGAAACTTAACAAAATTGAGTAGTTTTCTTTAGAAAGCTGAGATAAAGAGAGTTTCCATTCTGTGGAAAGCTGTTGGTATACAAATACATATAGTAAGTTAGAGCCCATCTGAAAGCTG
Source organism: Willowsia buskii (assembly GCA_034700685.1). NCBI lineage: Eukaryota > Metazoa > Arthropoda > Collembola > Entomobryomorpha > Entomobryidae > Willowsia > Willowsia buskii. The sequence goes on from JAQIXW010001191.1 coordinate 14,703, forward strand.
TTGTCGTCAACATCCTGGCAATTCATTTCTGCAGAAGCGGTGAAAGCGTCGTGCATTATTCGCTAGAGAGTGTGCACACCATCTTTTTATATCTCGTATTACTGTAAATCATGGGAAGCATTTAGTTCATTGGATACGTTCCAATCCTAAAAGGTAACTAAGAAATGTATTTTATAAATATTGAAAAACGTATGCTATTTAGTAAAAAAAACTAAATCGTTTTTAACTGTGAATTTTATTTTACTATAGTTTGACCTAGATGGTAATTTATTTAGTTTTTAACCATAATATTATATAACTTGCTTTAATGTTTTCATAATTGAAACTGAGATATTATTACATATCATATCGGAAATAATATCTACAAGTACTATATTTTTTGCTTAAAATTTAACCATTAAACTACAAACTTAAAGCATTGATTTACTTATCTTTTCAGTTTCTCTGATGCGAGTAATTCTTAAGCTTGGTTGAGTACTTTATGTGCAGTTCTTAAACTCCATTGCATATCTTTGAACACATTTCGCCATTTACTCCCATGTTAAAAAAGTGTGGTCAAAGTTTTGCAACACTTTTTGACCATGTTCCCGCGATGCAAATTTTTTGAAATTTTGTATACACGTAGTCCACTCAAATTTAACACGGGAAACCGAAATTCAGAAGAAAAAAACGCAATGCAAGGTGATATAAGCGACTTCAAAAAGTCGAATTTAACACGGGGTCTTATGACTGTGTTCAAAGATATGCAATGGAGTTTACAACGAATGATTTCAAAGTATTTGAGACAACATGTTTTTTAAGTTTTACTAACTACTTTGTTAATTATTATATTCAATTATATACTACATAAGACGACTAGGGTCGACTAAAAAACTAATTATATGAATCAATCGACCTTAAAATTTGGGTGGACTATTCATAAGCAAATACAGTGACAAATTCATTTTCAAACAAACGCCATTAATTTAAAAGCAGCAAGCTCACTGTCTGGTCAATCACAAAGTCTTGCATTGTAAGTGGAGTGACTTCCTCAAAGTAATTAGACCCTCCAAAATAAATTTTCAAAATTGGACAAGATCTATGCCACCTCCGAAACCATCTGTTCTTCCTCAACTCTGTTTTACCTCGCAACCGATCATGTACCATACATGAGAGTCGATAGACATTTGCCAACGTTCCAAACGAAAATATTATGACAAATGCGCAAATAGCACCGCACCATGCATATATGAGATTTAGCCCAGAAAAGTTTGCAATTCCGTAATCCTTAAATGCCACAATAGTACTGTACAAGCAGAGCGTCTCCAAAACCATAACGCAAACAATCAGGGAGATCAGCATTGTCTCGGAATAGTAGTCTCGGTGCTTGGTCAAGAGTATCTGCAGTTTTCGGAGATTTTTGGTAAGCTCCATAGTTTCACGCGATGTTGCCGTTTTAATTTTTAGAATATCTCTGAAAATTTTAAATATAAAACAGTACAAATGTTTATTTGAAAATATTCATAAGTCTTATGATCTTACTCTCCAAATTCCGCAATATATGACCGGAAACAATGACCATGAAGCTGAAATGTCACCGCACTATGGTAACACAACCCATCAAAGAGAAAGCTCCAGTGAAAGTATGACACCAAAGAAATTCCCACTTTGGTTCCAATTTCCTTCACAGTCCATGTGGCAGGTTGATGCATGCCCAATTCAATATTTTTGCATTGGTCACTCAACCAATAGCCAAGATACATTGGATAGCACGGATTCCTTAGAATATCCAAATGGTAAAGCACCGGCATAGAAATCCCAGTTATAACAAACAGTTGAAGAAGAAATTTTGTGAAAAGCCTGAGTCTTTCCTTTTTTCCCATTTGTTCGTTTGACTGTCGTTTTTGTTTCTCGTATTCGATCAAATTATTGTATATTCCAACAGTACCGGTTCGTTTACGTAAAACTACGTATTGTTGCGTAATGCTGATAATATACGCGATCATAAAAACGGCTGAGTGTGTCTTCACAAGTTTTCATGTCTTTTTCCACATAGTTACTACTTGAATAAAAGTTAAGAACAGGTAAATTAAAGAAGAAAGTAGACGAAAAGTATAGACTCTTATTTCAAAAGGGGGCTTTAGATGGAATTTGCCTTCCCTTTCAATCCAAACTAAGGGCACGATATTATGTATATCTGCAACAGAGTAACATTTAATTAGGATTTTTAGTAGACCAGATTTCCCCAAAAGAACCATAGTTAATAATATAATTAACCTACGCAAGTGTGTTTCGATAGTTTGTTTGATTTACTCTGACAAATACTGTGGTGCTTTTTATATGTCAAATTTTTTAGAGAAATTGGATTGAGTTTATGACTCTTTTAGGACTATCGAACAAGAAAAAAATCTAAATAAAAAATGTACTTTCAAAAAGAACAACCTTTCTGACGTGCAAACTAGAAATTCTTTGGGTGATAATTTAGATTGTCTCTGGAATGCGCATTTAGTATATTTAAGTATTCATATTACTTCGTTCACCTCGTTTGAGGAACAACGCCCAAATACGATTACATGAACCGCAACAACGTGCTGCCCTAGTACATGGGCAGTTAAATAATAATATTTGCTATCTATTTCAGAGCTTAGACCTTAGTTTATACCAAATATACTGAGCACTACTAAGTGTCTGAATCCAAATATTAAGTAAGGGTTTCATAATCTTCTACTTGTTTCCCGTGGCTTGTCTCATTATTAGTCATTATGAAAATAAATATTAAATTAGGCCAAAATTTGGAACAGAACAAGAAAAAAGAACAATAAGAGTAAATTAGCTTTATCCAACAAATTATTATGTTCTCAAAAAGGGTGCGGCATGAGAGATTGGGATTGAAAAAATACATGAACGCTTCTACAGATATTACAAGTAACGTGTATAATTGTGCTTCAGAGACACTACAGGCGGATATAAAATATGAATTTTACAAACACAGAGATACTAGGACGATGAACATGTTTTTATTTTATAAAATATTCGCCTCAATGTAACATTGCCACTTATTGAAACCGTTTATTTGAACATCACCAGCAGCTAGTTTGACCCTATGGACATTTATCCATATTTGGAAATATAATTGCGATAATACATGTTAACGTAGTAACACGGTGCCGCTAGACATGTGTGAACCACTTTTATTTCAACTTTTGTGCTGTTTGTGCCTCAGTGGTTATATATTTCCACGTATGTAAAAATGAGTCAGTTCAATTTTAATAATAATATTAACTTGATATATAACTTATTCATTCTTATTGATTCTACAAAAATAATTTTGTGTTGTAAAAAACCTGACACATTACCAAATTGGAATTTAAGCAAATAAAGCAATCTGTATGATTTGAGCAAAGAACTAAACACAGAGCTTGCATCATATATAGTCCATGTAGGCTTCATATGCCGACAAACTTTCAAACAATTGGTTTGATGACAAGTGGGACAATTTCATTAATTCCTTGTGTTGAATTGAACATACATAAATACTTTTAATGTGCTTTCAAAGCAAAGAATTTTTAATCCATTGCAATTTTTAGAAAACATTGTCAACCAACTGTACTCTGATTCACAAGCCGCCGCTTCATGTATTAATTACTTTATAAAATTGTACAAGTATGTTTTTAAGGCTTACACAATATTTTGAAATCCTTTAAGCTTACAAAAGCAAAGGATACACATAAACACAACTATTAAACATTAATAGAGCTTGAGAAATGAATTATACTATGTCCCACATGACTGCTGCCAGACTCTTATTTTGCAAAATGCAACTCAAGGTTTTATTGCATTGCCTAAGTGAAGATTACAAAACATATTCAGATCCTGCTTTCCCCAATATAATTCCAAGAATGGAGATTTACTCATTTGCAGTCGTACCGGAGCTTAAAAACAGGATAATAAAGGGAAAAACGTTTTGATCACCCTAAAACTCCGGATTCGTCACCCTATTTTAACGGTTGGAGGCTCCTTGGAGTGAAAAATAGCAAAGGGTGCCAAGTCCGGTATTTTAAGGTGACGAATCAGTCGTTACAAAATATTTCTGCAGACATAAATACTAATGAATATATTGCATATCTATCGAAACACGAAGGAGTCACCTAATCCTATGGACTCACTTAATTCGCTTATCGTTTAAAAACTGGAAATTGGCAAATTAGAAGCATACATGGAAGCAACTATTTTAAAGCCTGTATTACTAGTGACAAGAAGACATATTCCGTACATAAATTTAATATTTCAGAGGTTGGTTATAATTTCTCTGGAGAGTGAGGAAGAATACTTTAACAGTTAAGTTTAACATTACTTATGGGAACTATTGTCTACCAAAAATCGCACTTGAAAGTCATTGAAGACGGATTGACATCGCAAACTATCCATGAAAACCATTCCATTGAAATTGTATTTGCACAGCAACTTAGGACTTATAACGAGGGTATAAATCAAAAATGGGTTGTGGGAAGGAGAGGTGTGGTTTCAGTTGGACCACTAAGAAGGATGCAAAAATCTTTATGATGGATAAAATAATTTCAAATTATGGGAAGAAATTTAAATAATTGATTTTGAGAATAAACTGATTCGTCACCCTAAAACACCTGACTCGGCACCCTTTGCTATTTTTCACTCCAAGGAGCCTCCAACCGTTAAAATAGGGTGATCAATCCGGGACTTTAGGGTGACGAATAAGTGCATGCCGATAATAAATATATTTAAAAATGTTTACAGTGCATTGATGCATATATTCTGCACTACTTAAAATACACTTGAATCAAATTTCCAGAAAATTCACTGATTCATGTAATCTGTAAACACTTTTTGACGACTTCAGACAGTTTGTTGCTTTGAGCTTAAAAGAGAAAATTGAGGATTCCGGTAATGCTCTTATGCAATAACGTTGGGAATTTGTATACTTAAATTAGTTCGCAGCAATTCTCATTGAAACTTAAGCTGTAAACATAAGCTTAAATCCTTATTACGTCTTATAACACAGTGGCCGCATAATCTTACTCATTGTTAAACAAGTCTCTGGGAATTTATTTGATCAGTAGAGTAGAAAGCATACAGTTATATGAAACTTAGTCTTTGTGATCGAAAGTAATGAATTTTAAAAAAATGAAGAAGGAATGATCCACAAAGCTTTCACATTTTGCTCTTTTGTAAAGCCCAACTGAAGCGTGAAGCGTGTAGTATAATCCGCTTGAGAAAGTAAAGTAGTGCATTGCATTTGATTCATTTAGGATATTTGGATTTCACTTTACAACATTAGAAAAACATATTATGCATTCGTTAATCACTTCCTTGAATGGGAATGCATGACTAGAAATCATCCAGTCTTTCAGTTTTGCATAATATAAATAGCATATCAACTTTCAAAGCTTCAAAATATAAGGCCTCTCGAAAATACTTATACTGGTTTACCTCCCATAAGAGAAAATATGCTTCCAACAACTGGCGACTTCGTCAATTAATGAAATAATAAACTGCTTCTGGACAACGTTGCGTAGCCTACAGGAAATAAAATCAGTCAGTTTTGATGACATACAACTAAATGTATTATCTTATACGTATATTGATTTCTAGTCATTATAACAAAATTGAAATACAATTATAAATGAGTGTTTTGCAAACTTTAACATTCCCTTCGCCACATCATCTGGTTAAACTTTATAACGTAAAACTATGTTACCCTCAGGTGAAAGTATCTGTAAAAGCCATATTTTGTTGGCTTGCATTGCAATAAAAACTTGATTATCACAAACTCAGATCTTTCATCAACTTTTCATCACTGACTTTCAAAGAATGTCTAAGACACAGCATGTCCTTGAAATGCATTTGAAACATTGTTGACATACATATTATATGGGATTCATTGCGAAGGTTTGTAATACGACGTCAAATAAAGCGGAAATGAAATTTAAGTGACTCCGTTAATGTATTTGTAAAAAAAAGGAAATTTGAGCACATTAGTTGTAATATTTAAAAATCTTTAAAATCTTTGTTTTACTTTTATGCAAATGCAATTAGTGAATACAGAAATTCATGAGATTAAGATGATGTGCATTCGTTTCAAGACGCATATCATTCGCACGTTTGACCAGGCATGGCAAAACCCGCGGGTTTTAACAAAAATCAGGTGGGTACGGGTTATAATGGGTTTTAATGGGCAGTGGGTTTTATTGGGTTAAATGGGTTTTATTAATTTAATACATGGGGGTATTTTGGCGCGTTTTCTATGGCTCCAT
>JAQIXW010001192.1:0-20958 GCA_034700685.1 Willowsia buskii
CGATATATGCAAAATGTTTAAGGCATGAATGTATTAATGTAGTGATATTTTGTAGCTCATTATTCTCATGATGGGGGTGACGATAATAGAGATGAAATCCTTGAAATTGCATAATAATTGTATACTAGAAAGAACACCAAAATGGCACAGATATTTGCTTTTTAAATTCTCTAAATGAAGTAATGGTAATAATCCCTACCGCTGGAAAACACCACTATAGCCGCCGCAATAAAAGTATTACTGTATTATGTTCGTTACGTAAACATTCACATAATTCCACCTCTTTTTTAATTTACTTACCAAACTTGTCAACTCCATAATAGTGTGTTGATAATTAGGATCATAATGCTTATGATGATAATTCTTCAAGCTCAAAAAGAGCAAAGAAAAAAGATATATACGTATTAGAGTCAAAACACAATGAAGATAGCTTTAAGTTGTAAAAGCACATTAAAGTGGAAGGTGGAACCAAATCTACCTATTCAATTAAGAGAGTCTGAACGATGTCATTTTAACAACGCTGTTGTACTTTATGTTAGTGAATTGTCTTGTCTTATCATTAAAACCAGCTTCTACTAATGTCTTCATGAGTTCAAAAATGGATTTGCAACGTGGAATGAAGTTTAATAGTGACTTTTAAAATGAAAATTGAATTTGAGACCAAACGTTTGCTTCCCAGGGTGTCATTTATTATGTCTCTTGTCTATCATCAATAAGGATTTTGTCTAGTCTCCACATGTCTTCGCCAAATTTAAATTTCCACTGAGAACTCGAGAAGATTTCTAGAGTACGTGTTCTACAAATCTGTTGATGACGACGAGTCGACGAGGATCTAGATAACGACTGAAAGAGATCATGATGCGAGAGAGAAGAGTCAAGTGATTTTATAATTTATGAGCTGCATAAAGCTCGAACAAACAACCTTGGTAATGAATGTCAAAATACTACAAAGAAAAAGAGCTGCTGAAAGTCCTGCGTTCCCCTTTTTGATTGCTAAACATTGTTACACTTTCGCTAGTCACTTTACCACTGTTGATGAACGCAGTGATGGAGGTGCTTGTGTGTTTTCGGAATGTGAATCCGTTGAAGAGGACATAATGTAACAAAAGTACAAAGTGGCGTATGTACATATATACTATCTTGATGATTATGGTGTGCTATAGTACAGGGGAATTTTTATCTCTTATGTGATACATATTATATGGTAGAAGAAGACAAGCTTTTCTCTAATGTATAGCACATGTAAAATGATGATGAAGTAGCACTAATGGATAACAATTGTATTTTTATTCCTGCTGTGTCTCTCTCACTTTCTGTGGAAAAAATAATTTGGAAAATAGTGAATTGAATAACGAATGTTTAAGTAAACCAACAACAGTATAGTGAAAATTGTACAGTCATCCACACAAATTCATGGCTCCGGCTCCAGTTCGTCAAAAAGTCAACCGTGAATAAAATCAGTGCGAGAACAGGGAATGAACGAGTGTGTAGGTGTTTTTTATATGCAACAAAAACTATGATAATGTAGCAGTAGCCGTGTGATGTAATGTTTTCAGTTGATGAATATGCAATGACCGTACTAATATGTTACAAGAGTTAGAGAGAGAGTGGGAGTCGGGAAAAAAAGAGTTCGTCATCATAAATACATACTACAATGATGAAGTATAACTGAAACATGTAGCATGTGAATTGTGAGGGCAAGAGAAAAATTAAGTGAATGTAAATTAATCATGGATTTCAAATTCAGTTCATGTTCAACAACATATTTCGCTACGCATTAGTGAAACAACATGAATAAACCGCACATGTGAAGTTGTCATGCTTCTAGCGAAATTGCTGCGCAGCATGAGTGCAGAAAAATCATTAAATTTTCCATTTATGATTTACGAAATACATGTATGTGTAATGATAGTTAAAAATCCAGAACACCTTTATTTTTAGACTTATTGCATGATTTGAAAGTGCAAATTTCTTTTGCAAAAGTGTTCACACCAGCAGATTTTCATTCACAAATTTTGGTACTGCAAGCGAAAATAGTGGTTGCAAATTGTGGGCATGAAAGTTGAATACAATTTCCTCTTTTATTAGAGGAAAGGAAATAATGTCATTTCGCTTTATGAGATGTAGGTAGAGACGAGTCGAACCTCTGATAAAAGACATACTATTTTACTCATAAAAATTCAGCCCACTCCAAATCAAGTGTCATTCAGTCATTCGCTTGTGGCTTTGCTTTTCCGGTTTATTCTGTGGCACCTCTGTGTATAGAGTAAATGGCTTGGGGAAAGTATTTCAACGGCTGTCAATTAAATACAATTTCGAGAATAAATTTCGAATACCACACTTCAAGGCAACCTCACCTCATTATAATGTTTGGTGGAAATATGAGTTTTCATCATCGGATTCTATAAATATAAAATGCTTAATCGAATTATATATAACAAGAGAAAAGCTATGAAAAATATGGAAGACGTTTTGTTAATTCATCTGTGCATTTGAAAGTGCTCTACTTGTCCGATTTGTCATCTATGAGATACTGATCTTAACTTTTTCAGTATGCAGTAAAATTTGGGGAAAAACAATATATTACATGGTAATATCGCGTCTTCTAAAAAATTATTCAGTGCCTGGTAAATTCTTATGTTTCATGCTCCCTCCTTCGTTGCTTGCTTGCTTGCTTTTAATAATTTTTCCAACCCCAAGTCATGCCTTTTAAAACGATTATGACTCATGACCCATGCATTATATATGACAAGGTGAGCTTGTAAAACAGATAGATGCTGAGCACTGCGGTAAGAGCAGAAACACAGCTGCCACTTTCAATAAAAGCAGTTGTCAGATTTATGATATGAAAAAACGCCAAAATTTGCCTGCTAAAGTACGAAATTTTATGTTCTTGTAGGCATACATCACACCATACACCTAATTTTAAATGCATGCCATCGCGTTGCTATCATCCAAAAAAGATTTCCATCTTCATTTTCCATACCTGAAGAAAACATACGGAAACCAGTGTAACGATCAAGGGATTTAACGTACCGTGCCATTTTGCAGTTTTGCACGATCGTAATGAAAAGAGAAATATAATGATATGAAGGTGTTCAACGGATTGCCACACTGCCAACCTCTTTGGCATTGGCAAAGTTCCAACACAAAAAAATTTTTTCTCATGATTGGATTTTTTACTCTTTAAAGTGCAATATATATGACATTTGAGTTAACGACTGGTGAAAAATAGCCTATTCAATATTATACAGTAGTAATATGAAAAATATCAATTAACCTGAAAAACTTGTGTGATCTGCTACTTTTGGTGGATCTTGACAGAATAATCATGGATTGATGCTGTTTTTGCTGCCGACTCGTCATCAAGCGTCGCCTTTGGTGGGCAGCGAATATTGAAGCAGAACTGGATGAGGCAACATTGGCTCCTTCTGCCGTTTGCAGAGTGGAAGAACTAGTGGCGGATGCTTTCATGGCTTCCTTTATGCTCTCATGGTGCGCTACAGAAGCCACCGAGGTTGAGAGTAGAGACAAATTGTCCGCCATCATCCTCATCCGCTTTTGAGCCTCGTCCTCGTCCACAACCCTTCCATTATCGGAACTACCACCGGCATCAGTGCCTTCCTTTATTTCAACACCGACTTCTCCGCCTCTTGTCAGCATGTAACTTTCTTCCGCAGCACCTTCCTCTTCTTCTGTAACATCTGCCATTATTGAAGAGATACATGGACTTGACATGGAGGCTAGTGAGCGTTGTGCCGTCGAAAACGTTTGCAATTGTTGTTGTTGTTGTTGACCGAAAAATGTGACAGCCTTTTTGGTTCCATTGTTACTGCCAGCAGCAGAAGACAACAAGGAGGAACAAGAAGAAGAGGAAGAAACCTGTTGTTGGTGCTGTTGACTTTGTAACTGCTGAGATGTGGAAGAAGAGGATGATGATATTGATCGAATAACTTTTCTAGTAGTTGTGGTGGTGGAAGAAGCAGAGGATGATGTTGTCAACTGGGATTGATTTGTAGCAGCTTGTTTTTGTAGCTGTTGGCCTAATGAAGCCAAAAGAACTTGCTGTTGTTGTTGATGTTTTTGAAGTAAAACTTGGTGTAAACAACTTTCTCTCCCTTTCGCTGTTCCACTTTCACCGACATTAATTCCAGTAATACCACTACCTGGCACGGTTGATGACGGAGAGGAAATTAAACTTTCACCAGGTAACTCGACAATGCCTTCAATGACTGGGGGAGAAGTTACTATTTCGCTGGTCGTGGAACCAGGAGAATAGGACGGTGGGAATCGGGTCTCAGATTGGGAACGAGGTGGTGGTGAAGTGGGAAGTTCCACAATTTCTACTTTTTCAGCCATACTGTCAATATTTAAGAATATGAAGAAAGCAAAGGAAGTGCCACTCTGTGGTAGAAGTTAAATATCAAGAGTGCTCGCACAGGCGCACGTACTTTATCCAAGAGTGCAACTTCAAGTCTTCAATTTATTACTTTTACCTTAAGGCTTTAACCTTTTCTCAGTGTTGGTGTTGCAGTAGCATCCACCACATAAACTTTATTACCCTGTTCAATTAATAGAGAACCATAATATTTGCACTAACACCACCACAAAAAATTTCCTTAAATGCCTTTTTTTGAGCTTATGGCATACGCCTACGACACGTACACGGTATATTTTAAAGTAATTTTTTATCGAGTCAATGGTAATGGATCGTAAAAGGAAGCTTTTTGTGTAAGAACACGAAAAAACGTAGGTGGTCGAACCAAACTATTCGAAATATGAGAACATTGTAAGCGCACGCCTCGAGAGACAATCAATCCCAAAAAGACTCACAAAGTGTGTAAATACTGTATATTATCCCATAAATGACAGTTGAGATAAAAAATACTCGTTAAAATGTCATCAAAGCGTACTTATCCTCATCAGTCTTTAGCCTGGAGATACATCAGTTGTAAAAAGAAATTCTGAACCACTCGTTCAGAAAAAAATAATACAGTGTCCACTCAACCTCTCCAAAATCTTAAGACTAGCCTGGAAGAATATGAAACACCAACTGCGACTGTAGAATCCACTGAGGCAAAACTAATTTCAAATACAAAGTTTTTCTTTTTTTGCTTATTGAGAAAATTGCACTGTTGTCAGTGCCAGATTTATACAGTTCTCACAAGAAATGGTTTTATGTATAGTTAGCTTCCAATTTCCAATGGGAGCTGATTTGAGTGGCTGACAGATCTTTCGGATACAGTACTGTTGTCAAAAAGTTTACAATGAAAACTTCACGAATGGTAGTGAATTTCTTTCTCTTTATTTTTTTTCTTTTGGTGAAATAGATCCGACTTGGTGATAGTAAAAAAAAGAATCGTATGAGCTTGAGTTGTGATTATAGTGCGAGTTGTCTACACGATGACGATGTCGGCACCAACTTTATCACAAGTGCCGCATTGTAAACTGCACAAAAAAACAACTATAGAGAAAAGTAATATGACTCAAGCTAGAGCATCATCTTCATGAAAACAAACAATTTTCTTGGGTTTTGCTTACACAAACAACTTACGACTAGGCCGCAAAGTCACAGTGGTCTCGTTCTGTTTTGGTGGCAGGGGAGTCTGCCCTTTCCTTTTATACTTTTTTTAAAGGAAAATTCTCCATTGTCATTTCCAGCAGATCAAAGAATATGTTTGTCTCTTTCAACAAAAAAGAGTCAATGCCATCGTTCATGTACTTAGGAATCAAATGAAAAGAGTGTATAATACACATATAATATGTTTGTACACCAAACTCTCTCCCTTGTTCTCTTTATTCTCTGTAGGATGCCCTTAAAAGACTTTTTTATTTGAATTGCGGAAAGAAATGAAGAAAAGAAACTCGCACACGAGAGAAGATCACAAATGGAAAAAATAAAATAGTGCAAGAGAGCTGAGTTATGACTGAGTGGATTTTTTGGCCAGAGTTAACATGATATTATCCTTGGCTCTCTCTCTCTCTCTCTACACTATACCCATCTTCTTTTCACTGCCACCATTCCGTCCTCCATTCGTTTCTTTAAACTTCTTACTTTTAAACGTTTGTCTTTGGTTTATTTTTTTCAGCAGTGGCACGTTTTCAGTTTTTTCTGCATTCGTGTATGTTTTTATACTCACATGTTCCCCCCTAAGTAAGCAAACACATGGTATTACGGTATAAGCAATATTGGTGGAATGCTGTAGCGGTTTTTGCACACGTAATAGCTCAGCAAAAACAAGATAATGGTTGAAGAAAGAAAATAAGGTTGAGACCGAGAATGTAACGTGCCGGAGTCTTAAATAAAAGAGTTAAGTTTGTAGGTTGTTGTAGTGGTAGTAGAACTATCATAGTTGCAAAACGGATGAATACATAGGTGTTGGCTTCACTTTTTCGTGTATTTTTATATGCAGAGAAAAGTAGTGCTATATATCACGGTCAAGATACATAATATTTCTTGCACTATGATAGTTCATATAGAAAATGTTATATATGAGATCTTCTTGCAACACCGTTCTTGATAATAATGATGTTGTACAGCACAAGGAAAAGGGTAATAAGAGTGGAGAAAAATAAGTAAGTTAGAAATAAGATGATATGTTGTTCCGTGCAAGCAAATAGTACAAACAACAAGAGTAGCAATGAGCAACGGTAGAAGTCAAATGCTAAAACACTTTTTCTTCCTTCTTGAACTTTGCGTCTATGTTTATGTGTCGCACGTTGTCTGCTGTGTAGTAGCTCAGAGGAAAACACAAATAGTACACGATCCCATTCTTCTTTCACTTTAAAAAAGTAAAGAAGCTTGATAAAAACTCAGGTTAGGGCTACACATGCCCTTCTTTTCACACAGTAAAAAATACCACCGTGACTATGACAGAAGAAAAGACAGAGAGAGAGATAGAGAGAGTTGAAAAGAGGCTGAAACCGAATTGTAAGTTAACAGTTTGTTAGCATGTAGCTTGTGTTTGTGCGAGGAAGCGACGGGAAATGTTTTACCATTACGACACATGAAACGAGTAGAAATAACGATATAATCATGATGGTCGTGCCATTTTTCTTTTACTTTCCAAATCTTGTAGGTTTTACACATGTCATGTCATGTGTGTTCTTTGGTAATAGTGAGGTTGGTAAAGAGTGGGGAATAAGTGTGGATAGAGGCACTAGCGCCAAAAAGCCACTGGGTATTTATATCAGTCTTCGAGTTACTTTTGACTGCTGTAATTTCAGCTTCTCCACTACACAACTTTATTAAAAACACAAACAAGAGCTTAATACATGGATATTTAAGCTGTAGTGGATGATGTGATGTGTCAGCAGGCAGGAAGATGAGAACGGTGTGTAGTTGTCGAGGGAAAGAGAGACGAGAAGCAAAAATGCGTTGGTGAATTTGATGTACACTGTACATATTTTCGAATACTCAAGTCAATGCCAGATGTAAAATATCGTATCGTCATCATCTTTTGAAATTATGCAAGCTTGGAGCTTTTATAAATCTCAAGTATTCTCTACATAAAACATTCACTTTAACAGAATCACCCTCACAGTATTATTCAAAGGTACATTTTCTTTGTAGTCTGTATTCGGAATATAGACACGGACGTTGTTTGTCAAACTTGTTATGGCCACTACTAGAAAACTATACATGTGTTCTTTTTTAGTGTTTTGCAAAAGGTAGAGTGGGAAGAGATCACTACCACTAAAGTGCCAATGGTGAAGGACAAAGGAGAAGAGAAGTAAAATCCGCTGGGACAGTTTTAATGGGTGCGTCCTGTGTGTCTTCTTTGTATTACATGTTAAAGCACAAGAACCAAGTAAACAGGAGTAAAATGCGCTGCCTAGTATTCAGTATTGACATTTATGTCTGCAAAAGGCTAGTAAGAGAAGGAGTAGGAATGAAATGTCTCTGCTTATAAAAGGTAGCAGTAAACACGGTATTTACAGAAGGATGAAAGTATCTATTTGGGTAGTGGCGGTGATGCTGCTGGTAGAAGTGTGATACCCAATACCTCCAGGAGGAAAGGCTTAAGAGCACACATTACATCAACAGGGAATTTGGTTTTAAGTAAGGCTATCTGTTTTCTCTCTGTGAATTTCTCTCCTTTCTCCAGACCAGAAGTTGCAGAAGGCTTTCTCTCTGAATGCCTGAATTAGCTTGGTAAAAGGAAGAAACAGGATGAAAAGAGATGGTGGAGAAAGTGTTTAAAAGTTTTTCGAAGAAAAAGACAGGGATCAGGTGTGATTCACTCTGTTGTCTCGTTTACAGACTAATATGAGAAAAAGTAGAATGCATAAGGCTTTTTACCTCTGCCTTTTTCTCTCTTTTTCTCCTTTTAAAATTCTTCAACTGATGTAAAGAAATACTATAATATGTCATACAAGTACATACATGATCTATGCATAAAAGTTGGAAATTTAACTACACAACATTACACAATATACTAAACCGACAAAAAACTTTAGATTTTTAGTTTATATTTCTTTGAATAGTAAACAACTATCCAGATGTATGGCAAAAAACGTTGAGAATCGACACATTTTTAAAGCTAGAAGCTTTTATTTTATTTCTGTGTATAGCTGAAGTCAACATTATCCCACTATTCACCACAAATTTCCGTGCGCTTTGTATTCACAAGAAGATAAAACTTTCGTCATAATTCACAATTTTCACTGACTTTTTAAGAGACATAAAACATGGAGAAAGTTTTCACTGTGTAAACATAAATAAGTCGTCGAGTAGTCTATCACGAAAATAAATGAGCAATAATCAAAAGTCTGAATATACTAACAGAAGAAATGACGATTCCGTTGTATTTTTGGAGCAACTGCATTACTTATAAAACCCAGTTGCCAGTACAGTGGTGATCGTTAAAACAGCTTGAGACGCATGCTATTCGTATGTAATGTAAACAAATGCGTCTAAAAAGGAAAGTCTATAAGAACCACTGGAGCCTGAATTTGGGATTCTTGGCAGACAGATCGCATTCCAAACTAAGTCTTGTCATTGTTTGCTAAATCCATTTGTTCCAGTCGTCAATGCTTCAAAACAAGCTTAAGAACTAACTGTGCTTTAGAAGAAACGAGTCATGAAAATAATGCCCCCTCCTTCCTGTCAACGTCAGTCAACTCATTACCATCACAAGTTTTCCTCTTTAACTCTGAACAACTTAACCTACAAACAAACATTCAGCATAAATCACAACAGACAGACAGCAGTAGTGAACCATGTAGCTATTTTGTACTTGCCATGCCTATCCATTTATGCACTTTAGACTATATCTACTAACATTTCCTAAAGAATAGGGAGAATAAATGCGAACATGAATCACATATAAGAGAGGACGAGGACGTTTCAACGTGGTAAACAACATTATGTGTACCCGTAGACTCCTTTCGTGGTTCAGGTATTGTGTAAATCTACAATGAAAAGTATAAAAATTCGGAGAGCTTCATAAAAACCATCATAATGATAATATTCATGACGATGATAATAATCTACAGACTAAGAATAGAGAACTTCAGAAGAGAAAAGAAGAGTGATTATGGAAAGTTGATGATACTCAAAACAGAGTAGTAGCATTAACGGCAAACTGAGCAGTCAGTCATCATCGCATCGTCATCAACGTTTCATACGCAAAAAAACTGAATGAGTAGGATCATGAGCAGTTTCTTGTGTGGAGTGTGGACTACAATCATCTTAACTATTTACTGTTGAGGCGGAGAGAATAGAAGGAGACGAGGAGAAACGAGTGATCTACAAAGGGGAAATTAAAGTGGTGAAATATGCATATTATTTATACATATCTCCTTTATGAATAATATGTATTACCTAGAAAGTACATCAGTAAAACTTGGATCTTTGGAGACACAAATTTTATAGATGTACGTATATATACTTGAGTAAGGACCATACAGTATGCCCATTCTTAACATTTTTGCCATCCTTTAATCCATTCTAGATTTTCAAAGTTGCTTGTAAATGTAAAGATATTTTTCTGCAATTTTTATCTATATGACCTATTATCCGCTAAATAGGAGAGCCGCGGAACTGAGATGATTGGCCGGAAAAGAAGTGTAAAACTGACTGCTTGCATGCATGCATGTCTTTACTTTATTTCCTTCCGATACTTGAAAATTTTAAGGATGATTTAAACAGAGCTTTCATACAAAATGATGTGCATTCAGAGAGTTGAAATCCCTCTTATCCGTTACCACATAGCAGCAAGTCTCAGAAACTACTTTTACGATGAATACTTCGCGAAAACCTGTAAGTGAAAGGGTAAAGGTTTCAAGTTTACCCCGAATATTACACCATACACACACAAACTAATTTCATTAATATTCACACAGTAGTAAGTATTATTTTGACATAGTAAAGACATATAGTAGGACTTGAATGTGTAGGTTGTTTCCAGAGAAGATTTGGTTTGTCACATTGAGTTGTCCTATGAATATGTTTTCCTCGTGAAACGTAGTTTTGAGATCCGTAATTCTGAGGATCTTAGAAGTTAGTTCCGCTCTGATTTTAAACACTGAGGATGTGGTTTACCGCTTTGTAAGGCCATATTGAGCTAAACATAACCGTGTGGTGAGGTGAAGCCTTGTATAATAATAAAAAGTGGCCTATTTGTGCCATTTTTGTTTGTATGTATGCCTGTCAGTAATAATATGGGTTTAAAATATACACATATGCAAGTTATGTGGAATCCGCATCACTCATAATGTGTATAGATACATAATGTTATGCATATGATAAAATAAACTAATAATAAATACAAAGACATAAGCAAACTATAATACAGTACAATAGAGTATTTACAGCTTATTAGTTTTCATACTCGATGTGTTTTTTATTTAGTTGCAATTTTGCATTTCACTCCATTTTCTGATTTTTCGCAAACATTTTTAGCAACGGCAAGGTTGTATTAGGACAATATTGGTTTACTTGAGCTATGATGTAAACATTTCGATATCTATCTCTTCTTGTGTACACTCATTCTATTCAAACCTTTATTACAGATAGTTGATAAAAGCATCTGCGCATTTCTATCAGATATTCCTGTATTCTGTATTCCCTAAAATGTGGGATTCAAAAGTTTTTCTGTCTTGCAAATTGGATCATAATTTTCCAAGAATTTGAGTAAAACCAAATGGATGCGACAAGCAAAAATATTCTTCACATCAATTGCACACAGTGATAGTATTATGGAGCTCAAAAATGGCATTAGCATCACACTAGAGACACACTACTAAGAAGAGGAAATATTTTGGCAATGTATCCACCATATCACATCATCATCTTCGTCGTCACTGCTATTTGGAATTGTGTACGGGCAGCTGCTTGTTCGCAGCACATATTTCAAAGTGTAAATCACAATTCGTTAAAATAACATGAATGCATTTAGAGAGGATACATAGAAAATTTTCGAAATCATGAAAACGTCAGCCTCAGCCTTGCCAGTATTACGTTACACTAAAATCTAGTTTGTATTAAATGTTTATGCAAAGTCTGTCGACCACATCATCAACAACATTAAATTTGCAATTGAGGCATATGTTTCGAATTTTTAATGCATAGAAGCATAAAAGAAAATGCTCAAATGCCACATAAATGTAAACATTGCATCACTCTGTCATGTACAAATAAAGAGATTTCTTCATTTTGGGACGTTTCATCGTTAGAATAAGCAAGGTTAGTGCAACTGACGACAAAATCAACGACTCGGGAACAAATGGTTATTATTGAACACAAATGATCATAAAAAACAAAGTATTCAAAGAAATATAATTTTAAAAACTACCCAAGACTCATCATCATATTCAAACAAAAAAGTGGAATGTAACGAAAAAAATACTCGTAATCATGAATATCATCGAGAAGAGGAATAAGTTGCCGAAAACTTTCAAAGGCTTTTATGAGTGGCATCTAGCGCCAGTTCTTTCAACTACAGGTTTTAATGCATGGCCATACAAACGGTGATGCACCATGCACCCTTCTTTGCTTTACCTTTGTCTCTTTCGGTTAGACGAAAGCTGCTATCTCTGTTTGCTTTCTTCCACTTATTACAAAAGTTTGAAGAGAGTACGATGTTTCTCCGATAGTAAGCTCGACAGACAACATTTTGAGTTGAAAGATAACTCGCTTGCCAGAAAGCAGAAAATATCGAGCTTGCAACTAGCGTTAACTATGTCTCACATTACTCCAAAAGACAAAACTTTAGTAGCTTTTCATCATAAAACCAACTTGCAATAATGATTAAACGATGCTCGTACATGCCCTATACAATAGGGGTTATACGTTTTAGTTTTGGTTCAAGTTATGCAATACATCCTTGTACTGACTGAAAGAACAGAGTAAATAGCCAAGGAAAGGAATTCTTCATTCGCCACATTTTATGACGATGGTAAAAGTAGATAATATGATCAGCGCATGTACTCTTTTCTCTCTAGCAAAAACCATAAATTACTTTTTTACGACATAACTCGTTGAAGTGTTAATGACCACTACAGCCAACACTGATAGTTTATTAAAAAACACATCACAACAAATATGGACATGGAAGAGAAAGGAAAACTGTATGATTTTTATGGCTAAATCAAGAAAAATAATTTAGAATGCCTATTGAGAGAAAAGCTTTAAAGGTATAAAAACCCCATTGTTTACTTCACTAAATACCCATGTATAGATTGTTTTGATAAGTTTCATGCATCCTCATAAGAATTCTACCATCTTATATCATTATTCTTTCGTTTGAGCCATGTTTTTATGCGTAATTTGAGCTCAAAGATGCGTCTTTTAGTTTTTATCGTCGGTTAGCCTAATAGCTACAGATGTGAAAAGCTGATAAAAATATAATGAAATACGGTTTTGTGATTGCAATATTTTTCTCACCTCAAAAGAAACTGGAACTATAAAACATTTATTTTTTATGAAGTAGTCAAGATTTGATATTAAACTTTGCACTCCTCAAAACAAAATCAAGAAAGACAATAATAACACAGTTGACAGACCCCAAGCATACCCATCAAACTTTAAGAACAAAAATTTGTTCAAACACATAACAATTTATTTGAGAGATATAAACTTGTAATTCGTTTAATTACTCCGAAGAATTCTTAAACCAAATTATTAGAGCAGTTTGTGGAATGCATAAAAACATGAATAAATACACACCTATACACGTAAATCATGGGTTAAAATCCAACAAGAAGTTGAGATATAATCGTCACGTTATCGATTAATGCCCTATATCATCGGCTCCTTTAAAACTTTATAAACTGATCCGAAGAAATATGAAAACCAGTCTCCGCTTAGAAGAATAAGAACGGTTTGGCTTGGTGTATTGCTAAATTATGTACATTTTTATGAAGGCTTTAGTCGCGATACCAATCAATAAAACGAAAAGAAGAGTTCGACAGAAAATGATTAATTTATATGCAATACTGGTGGTAGTTAATATCTTGGTGCAATTAAGCACTTTCATCTATCTTCCGATCAAACATTATTATGCTGTTGGCAGGTAATTAAAGAGAGCTTAAACTAGCAAGTTCTGTGGATTTTTAATGTGAAATAAGATTTGTTTATTGTAGGAGCGCCCTCCTGATCATCTTCAACCTCCACAGCCACTCACAGACTGGTTCTTTGGTTAGTATTCATACTCCAGTAGGATTAAAAGTAAGCAGTAGTGAAACTTGTGAAACAGTCCAAATTGACGACTGAACACTGATTTTAAAAGTATTTGAAAACAAAGACGAAAGAGTAAAAGAGTAAAGAGCGAGCGCAGCTTGTGTCTCAAATTTGCTAATTAAGACTCAATCTACTAGTACAGTTTTTTGAAAGTAACTTATGCCCACCTCTAGCATATCAATAAACTCATTAACTTTTGATTTCTTTTTGAAAATTAGTCTAAGTTTCAGAATTTATTCATACCTAGAATGGAATGTGGAATCTCTATTTGCGTATAACTCAGGGATAAATCATCATCATGATTTATGAAATGATGCAATTCATGTATGATAATAATAATAGTTCTTATGTTATGTAAGAACCATTGATAACGGATGAGCCCTCAAAATGTACATCGATATACAATGCAAACTCTACAGATACGATAGTCTACTATTAACGAGGAATAAACTTTTCAGGCTTATTATTTATGTATATAAACACTTATTCGTTCGCAGTTATGATAAATCATTTAAAAAGTTGAATACCTACGTACATCGTAGCTGCCGAACACGTTATTTTTGATTTGATTGTACTAGTTCTCCAATTCTTTCGATACCCTTTGGCTGTAATACCTATCCAAATTGAATATATGATACATATTATATTTATATATAGTAAACAGTAGTAGCGTGCATTTTCTTTGAGCGTTTACGTAAATAAACCCCTTCACAATCTAAGACAACAATCGAGAATGGCTTGATGATGATGACGGCAAGAGCAGCACAATGGCATTGGAGGATGTGAAGGAGAAAAAGCATATCAGCTTCGGTTCAGCTGAAGAACATAGCCAATTTGCATAGTTTTATTGTCAAATACCTACTAGCAATATCCTAAAAACCAATTTCCTCTCAGTTTCAGTTCCCATCATCTGCATTTCTTCGATGTAATGTAACCACCCACTACCAGCACACCACACAAACTCATCTAGGCATATAAACTAAATCTCAGGGAGCTAATGCATGCAGTATAATAAAATGATACCTTCGTTTATCATGCTTTTATATGAAATACATTTTATAAAGCCGTGCCACTCCTTCCGTTCAGCTAGATCTGTTTTAATAGAGCTCAATGAAGGGAAGCAAAGTTCATTTAATAATGCTCAACTCTGCTCCTCCATCACCCGCCGCCTTGAGCTTGCTCTTTTCTTTCACAAATTTTATCAGTTGAAAATCTTTGAACGTGTACAAAAACGTACATAATATTAGAAAATCTTAAGCCTACACGATGAACGTAATAAAAGCCAATGGTATATATCAAATGCAAACTATGATTCATATGGCATATATGTTTGCAGAATATATTAGCCGGAAAGAGCAAAAGCAAGCATATTGCCTTTGCGAAGCACATTATCATTTCCCCTGTCCCATATTCGTGAAGCTTATATGTATGCATAGTACCATAACTTAGATTGTTCTTTTACTCTTTTGCGCTTTCATTTTCATCCCGGTGTCAGCATGGGGGAGCTTTCTACACAATGGCTAACTAGAATATCTCATACCAGGTGGAAAGTGGTTTGTAATAGTTGGCAGCTCACTACTCCTCCCATCAGCATCATCCATCCCAGTAGTAGTCCCCTCACAACCTCAATATTTTGGCCAGGTTATATCACAACAACCATCACATGTCATGACATGATTGCTCCCTTTTCCCCAACTCATTTGCTCCCTATTGTGTATCGGAATTTCATGGGATGCTTCAGAAGGAGAAGGAAGTTATCTCTTGATGAAATAAGTAAACTTATTCCACATCTTTTGGCACATAATTTCACTTTGTTGATATAGACTGCTGTGCATCTACATTTTATATATACATATAAGCTGTGATTCCATAATATGGACATGTGGCCGTGATCGTGAAGTGAACATGCTTTGTGTGTACACGTACACCATATGTACAGACTTGGGTACATGTTTCTGGACATGTGTTATAAACGATGATCGAATTTTTGTTCTATTTGTTTGGAATTTTGCTAACCTTGTCTGTTTCACCCGCATCATCCCTTTTTCGCTATACCGTAACAGCTTTAGATGATCTCGCCCAGCTTAGATTTCATCGTGCACACAATTTGGTAAGACTTTTCAAAAATGCTTTCCAGTGTTGCTTTCTCCTTTTCCATGTGGACTTTCTCATGGGATGTAACAATGCTTCTATTTTTATTGCCTTTAAACATTCTTCCGCTATTTCTTCAAACTCATTGCATCTGTTCGAGCTCAATTCCATTCCTAATGAAATGAAAGTTCGCTTAATGTCCAATTCTTATTCATTTCCCCGTAATGATCTAGCAAAAAATCTCGTTTATTCTGAGTCCAACATGTCCTTTTAGCTCCATAAACGCACATTATTGTACATTGCCATTTTATGGTTTCTTTCCAATGTCTCATAATAGGAGAGAAGGAAATTTATCCATAGTATATTTTGTATTCCATCTTAAAAGAGATTGAATCGCAACTGCGAACAAGAAAGGCGTGTTTTTACGTTTTTTGTATGAAAGCAAGCAATAACGACAAGAAACTACGGGATGCATTTCAAACAAGCCATATGAGCTAATCTATATAGCTGCAAGACAAACATATCCTCTTTTCCCTGATTATTATTATCACATTGATTTTCAGGGTTGGAAAAATTTCATTTACTTCGCATCCATAAGGTTTTCAAAACTGCTTGGAAAACATAATGTTATGGAACATTTGGGAATGATGGCTCAGTGGATGGAATAAAACTATTTCTTTATTTCTCGCTCACACAATCAGTTGGCTTTATCATAATGCCAACGTAGGAACGGCAAAATAAAATACGTCTTTATACATACATCTTCACTGTTAAGCCGCATAACCTTTCTTAATGTGCATCTGCTTACTTATGTGCGAGAGGCTATAATGAGGGAAATAGTTTTCAGGATCCAGCATGTATAAAATTGTGCCATGGAATGGATACATGTTGAAAGTAGTAAAATGCACGTTATAGACGTTCCCAACAATGTAATAAAACTCATTGACTAAAAGGTATTATTATTACATGCATCCATGCACATAATATATATCTGTATGAAAACTATATGAGGACGGACTACTGTGACTGAAATAAAATGTTTTCACTTTCTGGGTCTTGTTCCCAGCAGCTGCATAGCTGAATAATGGTAGTACGGTGGAAAATACTACTTTACTTTATAATACCTCCACTTTTCCCAGAAGTTGCAACAAAGGAGGAAATAAATGAAATAAAAAAGGTATATCCCTATAGTCTATAGTAGTGACACCAGATAAACGTACGTGAGACCATGCCTGTTTAAAATGTCTAGCTGTAATGTGTGCGAATTCGCAGTGAAGCTTTCACACTGCCTATATTTCTGCTTGCACATGGAATACATAAAATGGGAATTACTGCTGCTACAAGCGTCCGCTTCGCCGCTTCTTTCTGATGTAAACTGAATGAAGCAGACCGTGACACATATGGGTAATCTATCTTTGTAAGAGAAGTGAAGGGATATTATATGGTGATGGGAGAGACGCAACTATATAGTACGGCTTTAAAACGAATTTGTGTTTTTGTGTGCACTATGGACTAGGACAAAAAAAGAGAGCGAGAGAATGATACTAGTAACTAGTATGGTCATTGCATTCAATGTGTTTGCAAGAAAAAGTAATGGATCTCATCGTTACTTTTCTTTCTTTCTTGAGGTCGTAGGGTCTCTGGTGTATTTGCTTGTTTGTTTGTCTGCAAATACAAAGTGTAATATACGCGAACATTGCTTCTCCAAAAAAAGTACTTAGAGAAGAAAGAAAGCCTACAGCCTGATAAGCCAACCTATTTCGTTCCCTTCACATATATGTAGGTTGTAACTTAAGTCTATTTGACGGACTTGACTTTTCTGTGATTTTAATGCTTTACTTTTATTTTTTATTATGGAACGTGTGGAAGTTATAGATAGACCTTGTAATATGTAGCCAAGTCATTACTTAAGTAAACTACTATGCCTGTTTTATAGTTACATTACATTTCTCTCCTTTTTTTCTTGCTCGGGAAACATGGATGGATGAATGGATAGAGCATGCCCTTTCATTTCATGCATCATGGCCCTTCAAATAGCTTGCTTGTAGTTTGGGGAAGCAATGAGTGCAAGAATGTAATTTAAATCGTGACAGTTGAGTTTTTGCTTAGGATGCAAAGTAAGAAACGTAAAGTAATATTATATAGAATTGGAGTGGGAATAGTGACAATTTGAACTTGATTTGGGAGAACTCTTGGTATGAGTTCCCATCAGGTTTTTTTTATTCCGAATAATTTTATTTTTATATCTCCTTCATTTACACAATGCATCAATTCATGGCGTCATGTGAGTATTTGAAATGATGGGAACCAGCCAGTAAAAAAAATCAGTCCATAAAAAATCTATAAGCGATGTCAATTTTTCTTGCTCGCATGATGTGAAATATTTGTTTAAAAAAAGCAGGATTTATGAGTTTATCAATGCCCATTTAGTGAGTATATGAGTATTATGAAATTTTAACTATAGAAAGTTAATTAGTTTTACCATGCGGTAGCCGTCTCCTTGTGCCAAACAGAGCTCGTTCTTCCATCTTATTTTAACTTACCTTTGAGGTTGTTGTTGTTTTAAACCCGTAATCTCATATCTAGCCTATATAATATAGCCTATAGCTATATACACCTTCACGGATCGCCGAGACCATTTTGAAGATTCTGATGTTTTGGTAGTACGAATAACTTACCTGAAATGAAAAAAGAAAGACAAATAAATACGATTAGAATTGAATGTCATGTGCAGAAACTAATTATAATTAATGCGCACTTGTATAGGAATTCTGTTGGGATACATAGGGACGCCAATTTTTCACTTTTAATCCAGATTAATTCTTGTGGTCACCACTTGTAACTTTTTTTTTCGAAGAAACAGGTGTGTTTGAATAATTTATGAGCAAAGGGCATGCAAACTTATTATGACGATTAAGGTTGGTGTAGATTGTAGATGAATTCGCGGAATACTGTTAGGTCGGAAGACTATGCAACGTTGTGCTTAGATTTACTGTTTTACACATAATCCTGGAGGCGTACACACTTTAAAGTTGTTATTTGCATGATCAAATGGACCTAGGTACAATGAAAAAACATAGAATACCACACAAAGTTCATTTATATTTAGCACAATGAACCTATCCTATCACAACAATACGATTCTAGTTATCTATATTTTGTAATACTGTGCTTATCTATGGATATTCATCATATTATTGTAATAATATAATTGTAATCGCACAATACAAAAATAAATTTAAAGAGTAAAATGATTAGAAGGAGTTATTATACTGCTTTCCGCTGGAATGGCAGCGCCAAGATAGCTTATTTATGCTCGGCTGTTTTCATTGTAACAAAAGATCACTACTAATACCACGTAATAAGGCAATTTCTTCACTTTCAGAATAATGCGTAAAATCAACGAATCAACATGAGAACGTCTATTAAGACGAGTTTGTATGCGTATTGGCTTGAGGCTGTGTCCGTCATGAATGAGTCATGGCTCATCCCTAATTTACGATCATCATAGCCTGCCAGCACAATGTTCGTCACGGGTGTTTGGGATAAGTTAAATTAGGGGATTTGAAGCCAAACTGATTGATAGCAGTAAAAATTAAATATTTGAATTTGACGAGACGATTCGTTTTGCACATGCTGCAATTGCTGCCTTCTAAACTATGAAAGTGATACTTTGTTAATGACAAGAAATACATAACTCAAAAGTCAACTTTCTCTTAGCTTAGCATACAGAAGTACCGTATATCATATGAAAAACAGGAAAACTTGGGTGAAAGAAAAGTATAAAGGATAAAAGATTCCAATTTGGAGAAAACCACTATACTGTAGAATGTGAATGTGTTAGCATGAATAATAATGACTGTGTAAGGATTTAAGCTTTTTAACTGTTTGCAAACTTTTTATTTTTTATGTGTTCTAGAAGGAAGCTCTCCTGAGAAGAAATTCACAATTTTTTATAGGAAGAACATCATCAGAGACGAATAAATTTTCGCAATTTGTTGTCCTGCCTGGATCGTTTGGCATTTGCGCATATGTGCATGTGTTATGTATCTTAATTTAATATATTAAACCCTTTCTTTCACCTCTCCGAAAGAAACTTATCTCGAGGCTAGGGAAAGCCTTTTTTGCATTCATTCATTCAGTCAGTCACTCTCGTTTGATGTGAACGCAAACATTTTATATGTATTCCCAAACGAATCGAGTAGATTCTGAAGGCATTTTATGAAGGCTGTAAAAAGTGCTCCTATTCACCGATTCCCAAAAGATAAAATAAGTTTGCCTATAACTTTTAACAACATCACTACTACTTCTTCCCTCTTTTTCTTTAAAACTTTTTCATCGTTCTGGCCAGCCATTAGTGAAACGTTTCTAGCAGTTGTAGAGTTGTAGACCACGTAACAATACAGATTCCTCGTTTTACAGTTCTTCCGAAATTCATTAGTATTCAGAAAAAGTATCCGCTCCTCGTAATAAGCTACAATAATCAAGACAGGAGCCTATTTAGGTTTCATTTTGCTAGTGTTAGGGATAATGGTGTTGGTAAGATAATTCCTGCTTGTTCCCTCTTCTTTCGAGTATTTGATCACACGTTATTCTTCCCTTTTAAAACCGTATAAGACGAAACTAAAATGTTTGATCATTCTAAGATGCTGATGTTTAGACGTTTAACGCAAAAATTATTACCTGGTCCAAAAAATCCCTCTTTGTCCTCTCTAATCTAATTCAATTCTCTGAGCAACGCGTCATGCATTTATTCATAGGTACCTATTTAGATATCAGTCGTATTTAACATTTTTTCAATGTTGAGTTCTAAAAAGAAACCCCGTTTTCTGCTTGTAGCTTGGTTTAGCTGAGAGAAGTCAGAGGCTGGGATGATTTCTTCTAGTACAAGGGGCAAGTCAGTAGTCGCTCGCTTGTTACTCTTTTTATTAATGTCCGCTCTCATACTACATATCAAAAGTATTAAAAAAGGTGCACATCACTTTTGTGAATTTGCTGCCACTTGTAATAACAATAATCAGTGCTGTGATGTAAGATTAACTTTACAACTTGACCCTACCCATCTTTTTATTATTTAATTTTATTGGCGTATCTGCTTATACGTGTTTTATTGCTTCAAAAATCATTCCCAGTATTCAGTATGTCGTCATAAAAATTCCTTGTAGCATTTATAAACTTTTTTT
>JAQIXW010001193.1:0-20953 GCA_034700685.1 Willowsia buskii
GAAGGGAAATTATTCTACACAGGTGGGCACTCAACACCGGGCCCAGCCTCCTTACCCTGTACCCCTTATGTCTCTCAGGTTCCCCTCACCACCTCTTACACGACGATTACGTCACACCCAAGAGACATATAGGCGACAACGACCATCCGTCACAACGTCACAAGCTACATCTCGACCATTCCCATCATTTCCAAGTGAAGTCTCACATTGCCCCATCATTTCAAAGCGAATTCTCACGTTGCCCCATCATTTCAGAGCGAATTCTCACGTTGCCCCACCATTTCCGAGCAAATTCTCACGTTGCCCCATCAATTCAGAGCGAATTCTCACGTTGCCCTATCATTTTCGAGCGAATTCTCAGGCTGCCCCATCATTTCCAAACGAAGTCTCACGTTGCCCCATCATTTCCAAGCGAATTCTCACGTAGCCCCATCATTTCCGAGCGAATTCTCACGTTGCCCCATCATTTCCAAACGAAGTCTCACGTTGCCCCATCATTTCCAAACGAAGTCTCACGTTGCCCCATCATTTCCAAGCGAAGTCTCACATTGCCCCATCATTTCCAAGCGAAGTCTCACGTTGCCCCATCATTTCCAAGCGAGGTCTCACATTGCCCCCATCATTTCCAAGCGAGGTCTCACGTTGCCCTATCATTCCTAAGCCAAGTCATGCGACGCGGGTAAAAATAAATTAACAAAAAATATTTCCCACTAGTAAGATTAGAACCCCGACCCCTCCTTACCACTACGCCACAGCGACACTCTTTGCAACCACCGAAGCAAAAAGCTGCTTTGTTTACATACAGCGAATATATACACTCACTACACACAGCAAGCACTCTTCCCTCTGCTAGCAGATGTTCTCTGTCCTCTTACGACGTCACGCTATGTGGTGTACTGACTCCATCCCCTGTTACCCCGGGGGGAATGACCGATTGGGCTGAAAATCAATCCCATAGTACCTTATGACCTAAGGAACCTGTATACCAAATTTGGTGACAATTGGTCACTTCGTTTTTGAGTTATCGTGCGGACCTCCAGACACACACACACAGACGGGAACGTGATCGCATTAACTGTTTTTCAAACGATTTCATCGTTACCAACAGTTAATAACTCACCAAGTACCAAGTATTGAGTATTAAAATTAAATGGTAAAGAAGAAATTAAAGCTCACAAAAGCTAGCCAGATGCAAAATGTATTCTGTTTGCATCAACGGGCTACTAGTATATATACCTTTCTGCGGATAGCCCCTTAATGCATTGCTCATTTGTTGTATTTATGTATTTTGACTTTGACTTTGGTTTACTCAGCTGCTTTTTTTGATGTAATCATAAACAAGATGTGAGGATGCAAAAAGTGTATATAATTTATTCGTGATAGAAGATTGGAATTGTAAAAAGTAGTTTTTGACTTTATTCAATTTGGTTGAAAATCTATCATTTCTTTTTAAAAGAAAGGAAAATGTCGGATGGTCTATACTCCATAGCAAAAGGTGGAAAGCTGAAATTCAAGAATGAGAAGAAGTAAGAAAAATTTACTCATTTTTGTTGTTTCCTTTTAACTAATTGATTACTATGTTGATTGATCAACTGTTAATAAGTTTAGTTACTCTAGTTAATCTATTTTTGCTTGTCTGTTGTTTCGTTAATTGTTTTTTAGAGTTACAAAGAAGAAGAAGCGGAAGGCAGAAGACGGAGGTCCTGGAGGTTCCTCGTCATCGTCGAAACGAAATGAGGTGGAAGATGATACTCAGAAGCATGGTTAGTTTTATTTTTTGTTTTGATTTGCGAAATTTTTAAATAATATTTGGTCGTTGATGATTTCTGTATTTTCTGCTTGCAGGTGGCTGGTGGGCTGCCACAAAATGCGAAGAAATCGTAGGCGCCGTCGCCCTCGAGTTCCGGAAGCACACTTACATGAAGTCCTTAGACGACGGCACCTTCACACTAGGTGGGCCCCATGACGAAGGCGATGGTCCCAATCCGGAGGAGATCTTCACAGCGATTCGAATTAACGATGATAAAATCGCAATTAAATCCGGCTACGGGAAATATTTAGGGGTCGAGAAAGATGGAACAATCATCGGCCGAACGGATGCTGTGGGTGCACACGAGCAATGGGAACCCATATTCCAGGTGCATAAATTAAAATCTTAATTATCCATTAGGGTTTTCATAATTAAAACATATTGCCTAATTTTTTAAAGGACGGGAAAATGGCAATTCTTGCCCACAACGGTCACTTCATGTCCGCCAATCCCGAGGACGACTCTATCGGCACCAGTTCCAGAAAAGCTGGCGACAATGAAATGATTGTGATGCGGTGTCAGCAAGAGCGGGCGTCAAACGACGACGACACGCCAGCCGAAGAGCGAGGAAATATCAAAGAAATTGAGATAAACTACGTGTAAGTATGATAATGATCATCTCTTAAAACTGAAAGATAATTAACATTTTATAATAATCATTACTTATCTTCAGGAAAAAGTTCCAAAAATTCCAGGACAAGAAGATGCGTCTCTGCAAGGAAGACAGTGAGGAAGTCCGTCAAGCTAGAAAGGAAGGTTATCTTCACGAGGCGTTGCTGGATCGTCGTGCAAAAATGAAAGCTGATCGATATTGCAAATGAACAGTTATCTTTTCAATTATTTTTGTTTTCACTAAAGTTATGATAATTAAATAATTTGATTTTTTATAAACTTGGAGTTCATTTTAAATATATATACGTATTTATTAAATTATTATAGTTTCATTCGAAATTATATTGCGATTTCGGGTTCACATGTTCATAACTTTTTTATACAGAAAGATAACCAAGAAGTAAACTTGTTCAATGATTAACTATTCCAGCCAGAAGCATATTCAATTGACATGTCATTATTCGTAAAGTTAACAACTGATTGTTGCATCACTTCAAAAAATAGCTTGCTACTATAATGAATAATATAGTAATAATAATATAGTATACATGAAGAAAAGAGGAACAAAAGTTAATGAACTAAAATAAATTGCAGATGATCTCTTGCATCAGGTAAAACGTTTTGTTTATCGTCAATTTGATCCCCGAGGGGTTGGGGCTGACCCCCTACTTTTTATTGAGGGAAGAGCGATTGTATTTGTCTTTGCTCGCCATAATCGCTATCGTCTTCCCCGACTGGATCCCATTGACTGGATGGGCGAAGCCGTAAATGTTGTACTTAACGCCAGCGACTTCCTTCACGTCCAGAAAAATTCTTGCCATCGGTTCCTCCGTGACGCCTGCGCCAGAACATGTGGAGAGTCTACTGCCACCCTGCTGACAAGGGGAATCACTGCTGCGGGTTTTTATACTGGAGAGGGATTCCCTATCAGGAGATTTTCCTCTTGTCTTATCATCACTCAGACGCATATCAGGTGGTCCTGAATTGGTCCCATTCGGAGTAGCACACTTCTTCCTTTTTGGGGAAGATTTAGTGGGGGTTACTTCTGTCTTCTTTGCTGAGTTACGACCACCACCTCCTCCAGAACGAGTTTTCATTTTCGTCTTGTCTTCAGGATTATCTTCATTTTTCCTCTTTCGCAAAGTCATGTCATATGCGCCGCCTCCACCGTCACTGTCTCCAGACACAGACTTCAACGGCTTGGCCACTTGCTTTTGCAAATCGTTACAGGCTTCCTCGAAATTTAAGTCTTCGAAATCGGAATGGATGGACATGGAATGCTGGGAGGCAATGTTGGACTGGCTCTGCTCATCGATAAGGCTGTCAACGTCAGAGTTTCGGTCAGACTCCTCGTTGATAATCACGTCTTTTCCGCTGCCCTCATCATCATCATCGCTCCTGAAAATCATCAAACAACTAAGTACTAAAAAAAATAATTGCATTTCAAAAATGGATTAAAATTCGCAGAAAAACTTACATGTGATCAGTGGCAGTTGGGTTATCTTCCAGTTCGAGTAGTCCTAAAATAACAGTTTGATTGTCAGAATTCATCTTGTACTGGTTATCATTTTCCTGAGGTTCTTGTAGGGGCCTGCTGTCTCTCAATTCTATGAACAATTGAATAAGATATTAAAATAATTAAGTTGAGTAGAATGATTTCTAATTGGAGTGCAGTTTGAAAAAGAAAGTTAGCAAAAAAGATAAGCAATTTTACTAACTTTCTTTGGAAGCGGGGGCAAAACCGTTGGTAGATTCTGAATCACCAGTTGTCGATGTTATCTGTGGTATATGGTCCTCATCAAGGCCACTGTTTGCGTCATAGGTAGTTGGTCCTAAAAAAATCAAAGTATTTTAATTATCTAATTAGATTATACATTAATCATTATTTACGCATTACATTTATTCTTCTAACTAATACCAGTGCCTCTGCCTCTGCATACACCCAGTTTATCCTCCTTCGTTTCCAGTTCCCCTCCATTCCTAATTTCCACCGTCACTGTGCTTATCATGCTTCCACTCTCCGCATTATCATCCACACTCTCCGTTTCCGCTAAAAAAATTAAAAACAAGTTATTAAAACGAGGTTTCTAGCTTATCTGCATGCTCGCAAAGGCACGACTCGTGATTTTTTACCTTGATTCTCATCATATTCCAACGCCTCCCTCGTCTCCTCAACTCCCACCTTCTTCGCCCCGATCCCCTCCCCTCCAGAGCAGGTCCCACTGTCATCAGTAGAAACATTGTGTCTCAGCACCGTCACTTGATCCTGATCATTAACTTTTGCATTTCGACACATTAACTCAGCCACCGGCAGTCCGAGCATGTTCATCGTCTCAAAAATCTTCACCTCATCGTCCCCTCCATCAATAACGGTTCTTCCAGTGTAGAGCAGAGCGAGCACCTGATTTAAATGACGCACACTAGTATCCGGCAAGGTTATCGCTGTCGTGTCCATAATATCCTATAAAAACGACAATTCAAAAAAAATAATGATAAGGAATTCTACTAAATCCCACTTCAAATATCTCTTCTTATCTTACCTTCTCAATCAACAGGTCTCTCAAAAACTTTGAAGCTCCCATGAGCAGGCACCTGTGAACCTGAATATATCCATCAGTGCATATCAGATCCAAATCCGTAAAGTTATCATCTCTCCCTTGATCCTCCAGAAACTCCAGACATAAAGCCCTATCGCTACACTTCCTACTTAAAAGGAGCACAGGTCCTTCCTCCACTTCTCCCACCTTATCATCAGTGCCTACCTCCTCCTTCTCAATCCTATCCCCTTGTTCCATCTTCATCTCACTTTCAACCAGACTGTCAATGATTTTATCAACGCTTTGCAAAACTATCTCCTCACATTTCTCCTCCATCTTATACTTACGTGACTTTTCTACTAATTGTTCCAACAATAAACTTTTAATTGCCCATTTTCCCCAATTTCTCAAGTAATCTTTCAATTCACAATTTCTCCGAAAAGTTTTTGTTCCAAACTGTACACTTTAATCACACAAACTCCATCCATTTAACTATGAACAATTAAATATTCAGCAGAACTTGTAAACAATCTTAATTCTTGTTCCCGCTAATTTTAAATGATGACAAGCTATCGTTCTCTGTCTCCAATACTATTTGATTGTTCCAAGGCCAAAAGACTGAACTATTTTGCTGCTTGTTGTTCTCTCCGCAGTGCACTCATTACTTGGAAATGCTCAGCAGAGAGAGAAGAGCGATGATTTTAATGTGGAGCAAAGCAGAGAATGGTACTCCTTTTTCGCTCTCGTCTGCTTCACAAACAAACAAAACAGTCTATCAAACTGCAGCTCAAGCTCAACCCTTTCACGTTGAGAGCAAAAGTTTTGTGGAGAAGAATCACATGTCCTTCTTTTCTGTGCAAAACTTTTTTTGAGGAAGAAGAACATTTTTCGGCATAAGTTGTAATTGTAATACTTTCAATGTTTTAATGCAAAAGGAATGGAATTATGGAATGAGGATCAAAAATGATGAATCACAAACGAAAGGGTTGTAAAAGAAATGGATGGATTGTATGCAGACCTGGGAATTCTTGTCACACCACCCGGGAAATAGCAAGAATTTAAAGGGGACTAATGGAATCCTCTATTTTCAGGGATTTTAATTTTTGAGTCAGTGAAGGACAGAGGAATTTCCAGGTCTGCTGCGTACAATGCACAGATGAAATTGGTGGAATGGTGGAATACCTGATGTACTAATTGATTCACCTATGCTTATTTCGGCTTGTTCCAAGTGACAATTAAAATTATTATTAAACTCAAAAATGAATGTCAAATTCTTAGAGATGACAAATATTATCATGACAATTTTTTACTGATTTAAATCAATTAAATTAAATTACAATGCGGACGCACTAATGTATTTATTCTTTCTCTTTGGAAGCGTACAAAAATATCGGAAATTGTCTTTCTCATTAGATGTAGCGTTAATTAATCACTAATTAAAGTAGAAGTAATCAATTCCTTCCTTGAGGTTCATGGAATCCAGCAGCCTCCTAAAATCTCCTTCCTCATCCAAGGTCAATTCAGTTTTCACACAGATCACAAACGGGGCCTGACAATCGGTCACGTGAGCTATAGGCACCTTCACCTTGATTGGATAAGGATGATACCACTTTTGTGAGATTTTCTTCTTATCGATGTCACAAAACGCGGCTACTTTCAATTGATTGGATTTTGAAATCGAGCGGTAAAATCGTCTCCCTAACTTCCCTGCATTCCAAATAGAAAATTTCGGCCAGTTGGACAGCACCTTTTGCTCGAAACGGTGGAGGCGAATGTTCCGAATCACTTCACTAAAAAGCAAACAAAAAAGTAAATTAGCTAACTACCAATTAACTTCTGATTATTTTTTTTCAGTCGTTTTAACAATAAATTCTTACTCGGTCACAGAAAATGTTGTGGCGTTCTCATGATATCTGTAGAAAACGAGGTGCTCCTCAGTTCGAAGCACTTGCCCTCCGAGATCTAAATGCTTATAGAAAAATATGAGATCTTCCGGAACCCCTTTGCCAGTTTCATCGAATCCCCCTTCCACTCGATCGTAAACGCTGCGGTGACAAAACCAGGTGGGCATTACAATTGAAGGTCCGAATGATAAGTAGACTTGAGTCTCCAGCTGGTCTTCAGAAAGAGAGTTGGCCCACCAGGTGAAGTTTTTCGTGGAGTCTTCCGGAATTCGATGGAATCTGCTCCCAACTATCTGGATTAAAAGTATCCACTAATTAAAATTAATTCTCAGTAAATAAACTGACATTCTTCAAACTTGTTTGAGAAAGCATACCGCGTTCTGGCTCCGAATGCAGAGTCTCAATTGACTAGAAATCCTCCGGGGTTCCATGATATCGTCCGCGTCACAAAAGCAAATGTACTCGCCACTCGACTGCCTAATTGTTCGATTTCGTCCATATCCAACTTTAAATAATTAACAATTAAAAGATCACAACAAATTGCACTACCAACTACATTTTCTTTGCATTTTTTGCAAAATATTTTTTTGGACACACTGCTCACCTCCCTTTGGCTCCACCCCCTCATTTTTTGAAACACAGCAGGAGAACCCCTCATTCTTATTGAATATCTCTGTCCACTGCTCAATAATCACTGGAGATTTATCAGTGGAGCCATCCTCATAAACGGATACCTCAATCAGAAACTCTGCCTTAGTTTCTGGACCAGATGGAGGTGAGACGCATTCCAGTAAAGTCCTGTCTTGGCTTAATATGGAGGCAAAACACTCCTCCAAAAATGGTTCACCGTTATAAACTGGAAGTGCTACTGACACCAGAATCATACTACTAATTTATGAAGAATATACTCACAAATTATTTTTTAGCAACCTGCTGCATTCCTGAGAGCTCCTCGTGTTACATTGGCCAGGATGACAGAACACAGATGTTTTTCTACTCCGACTGGGGCGACGTGAGACACCAAAAGCAATGAACAGGATGCCAAAAACTGAAGCCATGCAAAACCGAAAACTTGCGATGGGATACCGTTCCAAGTCGTCATGCAACCAAAACACCAACAATAATCCCCCTCACGGAATCAAAATATTTTCATAAGAAAACATTTTTTTACTTTTGTCAAAATTTTGAACAAACTACTCCAAAAATCATTTCCTTCCAAACTGTCGAAAATGGCTGATCCCGTGAAGAAGCCCCTCACCTGGAGTAAATCCTACCCCACCTATGCGGAACGCCATGAGATGTTCCGAGTGTTCCAAGAAGCCCTCAAAGAGCTTATTATTGTAAAACCACTGGACCCCCTCTCCTTCATCCGTGATGAAATCCCCAAGATCGCCTCCCAACTCAACGCCCCCCGAGTCTTCCTCCTCGGTCCTAATGTCACCACCCAAGGAATCGGTCGCCACATGTCTACCGCCACCTCCTCCAAGTTCCTTACTCTCGCAGACGTCATCGAGACGGCACCACTCTCCATCCGCGGCATTCTCGCCGCCTACGTTCAAGGCGACCAGCCTGAAGATCTGTTCGACGACAGTTTTCGGAAGCTCCTGATCGCCACAATTATGCAACGGTTGCGTGCTCCCGACTGCCAAAAAAACGGTTACATTCTCTACGGCTTTCCCCAAGACAAGGCTCAAGCCCTGTGCGCCCAGCAGTCGGGACTCCTCCCGCGCCAAGTCTTCATCCTCATGCCGGCTGACGACTCCTCCATCAAGCGTACCTCCAAAAGCTCCAAGCCCACTGTGGCCTCCGACCACCTCAGCAGTACCACCACCGGCCACTCCACAAACGCCACCTACATCTCGCCCATGTCCCAACACACCCAAATAAGTGGAGCCACCGATCAAACTACTCCATCTACTCCATTGCCTCCCTCAATTGATGTCGTCATCCGCAGTGAGGACGGCACCGTCACCAAGATCTCCTCCGGCGTCCACCTCCCAGAAGCGGAGCACCAAAAAATCAAAGAAATCTCGGAAACCTACGATTACGAAATTTGCAAAATAATTTCGCACGAGAAATGGTTCACCACAAAGAAGACAGATATCGAAGCCGAGCTCCTCTCCCACCTTATCAGTGTCAAGCCCTGTGGCGCTCCCTGGATCCCCCGGGTTCTTCTTATGGGTCCCCCCTTCTCAGGAAAATCAACAATGGCGGACCACCTCAGTGCGAAATTTGGATTTGTGAATGTCGACTTCATCGACTGCATCCGAGGCGCCTCTCTGCTCCTCGACGAGGTCGGAAAAGCTTGCAAAAAGTACCTAAGGGACCTAAGCCCCTTGAATGACGCCATTGTCAAAAGCCTTCTGCAGCGTCGGCTCCTCCGAGAAGATTGCGAAAGAAAGGGTTGGATTTTGCACGGATTTCCGGATAATATGAGGCAACTCACGATCCTGGACATTCTGGAGATCTCACCGAATCGCGTGTTCTACCTGAGTTGCTCGGAGGACGTGTGCTGGTCAAGGCTTCAGTCGAAGAGGCAGGAAGTGCTGGACAGGCGGTTGAAGGGGGCGGAGGATAAGGTGCTCCAGCGAATTGATGAGATGAACTTTGAAGAGTTTCCGTACGGCAGGCTCTGCTTTCGGATGAGAATGGACATGTTCATGGAGAATTTTGATGGCATTTCTACACATTTCGGGAAGAAGATGATCTTTGTGGAGGCGGGGGGAAGGAAACAGAGGATTTTGGAATTTATGGAGGGAGCTGTGTTGAGACCACCAGTTATTCGGTATCCGGAGGAGGAGTGATCGATGACCATGGGGCGACTTGAAACTGAACCAGGATATTTTTTAAATGTCATTAAAAATGTTGTAATGTGAAGTAATTCTGAACTATTGATTCTTAAAATGGATTGTTTTTAAATAATAAAAAAGTAAAAATAGTTTAAAAATTACATAATGTTGCATCATAATATTTTTGGGCATTTTTTTGTATTATATTTTTAGTACGAGCTTTCTTTATTTTTCTAGTTGGATGGCATTTTGGATAAAAATGGATAGATAGGCAATTTCAATTAACCTTTCATCGTTTTATCGTTTTCCCCTGTGCTCTAAATAAATAGCAAAATATTAATTAAAGCTTACACGGCAAATGGCAAAGGCCCAAGAATCGATTGCAAATTGTGCCGTGATGCTCATAGCTTCGAACTTTTTATGTTGTACCTTTCTAAATAAATTATGAGTTATTCTAACAACTTGGAAATTTTCGGGAAGAATAAATAATTATTGCAGGCCTATGGAAAATTTTGAGAAGTAAATACATAACAGGAAGGGGAAGAGTTGTTTGCGAGTGAAAATAGAGTAAAAGCAGGGAAGACACGACAGCAAACAAAAAGTAAATCCTCATTTTCTCTCGCTAGACTCATTGCCATAATATTAATTAAAATGAAATATGGATGCTCTCCTTTCCACAATCCTGGATTCTATTAAAATTGAACGTGTTGACTGGATGACTGCTCAAAACAATATTATGTGACTTTTGGATTTATAAAATATTGCAATTTCCATATTAAAGAGACTCCCATTTCAGCATTACCTGAAAATATTCCATTATCAGTTATTCAGTTATATAATTTGTTATTCAGATATCAAGTTGAAATAATTATAATTCGATATATTCGTTGGCGCTCAGAATAATCTACACAGTAAGATTAGTGAGATTAAAGCAGAGAAGACTGACGTGAGTTCGTAATAACATCCACGTCTTCTGATGATAAGTAAAATAAGTGATAGAAAAGATAAGTTTGACATGGGCGATGTCGATGAGTATCTGCGATTTGCACACCGCTTTTTAGAAGGTGTTAATTTATAAGCAGAAGCAGCATTTTTGACAGAATATTATGTACTAGTAGGTACTATAGCACGAGAAACTATCCATTTCCAGCCCAGTTCTTAATCTTATTATCAATGTCACAACTCATAGAAGCCCACATATTTACCAATGTATTAACATTCAATGTAGAGAAAATTATGAGGAAAGGAAAATGAAAGTCCATTTCTTTCTTCTCATTCTCAAGTGCTGGATTGGAATGGCAGGACATCAGCATAAAAAGAGTCAGCTTTTATTCCCTCCAGTAAATGATAATGACCAGCCGAAAACCCAAGGCAAAAAACTACTAGTCAGCTCATTAGTTGACTGTTGCCTGTAAAATATCCACAAAGAATGAAAGTTCCAAGAAACCTCACCGCCCCTCGAGTTAGCATGATCGTTTGTACATTTGGAGTATAATATTAAGCATGTACAACCATCTCATTTATTTTCCATCATAATCATCGTCATCGACTATTGAAAAACCACGAAAATTATTGGTGTATCGTGCCGACTTCACTTTCTCCGGAGGAAAAGTGAAGTGGTCATGTCATGTCAGATATTTTATGCTGAGTAATAAGCACACACACAACAACACACACTGTCCTCCATTTCCACACACAAGCCTAAAGAAAACGGCAGAATGGAGAAAAGAATGAGGTGCTTCAAAGCGACACTCCTTTCTCCTCCTCAAGAGAAAGAATAATAATTCCACTGGAGATTTATCTGCCTCTTTGTCGAATTATTTCAAGAGGAAAGAGAGAGAGAGAAAGCAGCTTTCTTTTTAGCAGAGAAAATCACAATAATGCGTGCTTTATGATGCCTCCTTCTGCAAATCGGAAATGGACTATTTTTTTCTGATAGGAAAATGGCATTTCTCCAGATGAAATACAACTCTAAACAAAATGCTCTCTATGCACCTGTCCATATGTCCATGTACAAATAACAGGTAAAAAACGAAAGAAAGCTGCGGTTATAATGAAGGACAGGTGAAATGACAGGTAAGAAAAGGAAGGCTTCAGTGTTATACCTACCTGTACCATAATATTTTAAGGCTGGTATGCACCTCCCTCTCATATCAACATTTTTAGGGGTCATCCATTTACGACGTCACAAATTTTAGGGGAGAGGGAACGCTAACTCCAAACTACGCATATTCGTTAATGGGAAAGTCCAGTGCGGGGTGAGGGGTGGGAGGATTTGGTTTTTTGTGTGACATCGTTTATGGATGGCCCCTTCACACACGCAAATGGACTCCAGCAGTGAACAAAGCATACTGCGTGTGGTAAAGAAAAAAAGTCTGGCTGGATAAATGTGTGAGTGGAGAAGGGAGAAAGCGTCACAAGAGTTCTGGAGAGCTGCAAGTTAACTGCTCAAGAAAAAGAAGCGAGCATACATCATTTCCCCCTTCGTTTTTTACGTTTTGTTGTGCCCATGTTGCTCTTGCTGACTGACTGACTTACCTGGACTCTCTGGACTTACCTGTGCTAATCATAATCATCATCGTCACCATATCCCAGGGGAAACAATAAATAGACTGGATACATACATCCGTTCTGCGTACTTTCTTTTTCTTTAAGAATCGTACAGCCTTCTACCCAATATTTGAGTTGGCTTTTTTCTTTGGGCTAGATAAAATAATATTCGGATCAATTTTCTACCTTCATAAAAGCGTCCCTGCATTTTCTACCC
Organism: Willowsia buskii; assembly: GCA_034700685.1. Lineage (NCBI taxonomy): Eukaryota > Metazoa > Arthropoda > Collembola > Entomobryomorpha > Entomobryidae > Willowsia > Willowsia buskii. The sequence goes on from JAQIXW010001193.1 coordinate 12,420, forward strand.
ACTTACCTGGATATTTTGTGGAGCTCTGGAGAGAGGACAAGCATAGTTGCTCTCCTCTCCCCTAAAAGTATTTTCCCTGGACATTTTCAACTGATAATATAAGTGCATATATACTTTTCCCCCATGTGTGTTTACTTTACACATGCGAGAGCATTTACGTTTTTAACTCTTTCTCTATCCCTCCATCATCGAGTCCATCACTTGAAACTATTGGGAAAATGCTTGAAGATAGTTGGACGGAGGCATTGACACAACAACAGTGTAAATTGTGATAAAAAAAAGAATGGACTGAGTTTTAAACAAAAACGGAAGTCTTTTTTTTCTGGAGAAAAATAAAACGCGTTTTGTTTGATGATGGCAGTGGTGGGGTGAAGACAAGCGGTGCTATTGTGTAAGAAGAAGAATAAATTGCTGGAGAACTTTTTTTTATTCTTGGCTTTTCCCCCTCCAACTTTGGAATAGTTTGCGTTGCTTGTTGATTTAACATTGGAGGAGCTTTGGAGGCTCGCACGAGGAGGAAAAAAGTTTGAAGAGTGAGTCGATTAACGAACCATCAGCAACATTGATAATTGTTGTTTGATCGGTCGATTTTCTCTCTTTTGTTTCGTTTTTTTTAGTTCGCGTCTCTTCTTCTCAGTGAGATAACACATGAGACTATTTTTGGAGGGGTTCTGTTTTTCGGGAAATGTGTGGTAAACGGGGAATGAAAGGGAATTAGTGAAAGTGACTTCCTTCCCCCAAAAAACTGATCTGGATTTCCCAATAATGATGATTGATGGAGAAAGTTATCGTTGCTATTGCTATCTATGTAATTTGCTATCATTTTTGGAGGGGACGATAGCAGTGGACAGTGAAGGCATGTGAAATAATCATCATTTTATTATGCCACTATGCGGGATAATTAAACTGTAAACAGTATCTGTATCGTGCTTCACCTTAGTTTTTTATCTCTTGTGAATTTCGTGCTCATCTCTCATTAAACCAAGCTATCACAGAATTTTTAATGTCTTTCAGTGTTAATTGTAGCCTGTAGGAATTGTCAATAATTTTGTGGTCAAATAATTAGAGTTCCATTCAGAAAGGGAAGTTTTGATAGTGGACAGGTGGGGAAAGTTGATGCCCTGTCAGTTGAAGTGAAAGTAGTGACCAGTGACCACTTAGTTAGGTGTAACCTTGGATGTTCGACTACCAAAAACCGACGTCTTTCATTTCCATTTTTTCCTCAAAAATAAAAAGGATTGCCAAAAAAATCTCGAAAATGAAATCATCATCTTCAACTCGTAAGTTTTAAAATTTTAAGTGGTGAAAAAACAAATAATTAAATTATTTCTGCACACAAAATAAATTCGCTTTTAGTGTAAAAAAATAAAATTCGCAATAAGCTTAAATTATGGCACCACCACCAGCAATAAAAAATAGATTCACCAAATCCAAGTCCAACTCCACCACTAAAAAGTCCCCCTATTTAACCGTAGATTTTGGAGGGATCCCCCTCGACACGAACACATTGGCCGGCCAATGGATGACTTTCTCTCATATGGCTAATCATTACAGGAAATTGCTCAACGTGAAGCCCCGAGTGGACACCAATCTCACCTCTGGAGGCATCGGTGGGAGTAGCTCGAACCTGAGAGGGAGTTACCACAACTTATCTATCAATTCGAAGATGCTCCAGTCTTCCAAGGTAAAATCCCATCTCCATTATAATAATTTAAGAAACTCCTCCAAGCTAATAAACTGATTTTTTTTCTAGAAGAAGAAAAAGAACAGTACAAACTCCAAGAACCCCTCCAACTCCACCTCAATCTACAACCACCAGCATGGCTGCCGACATCACCGCGACCCCTCCATCTACAGCAGCCACCCCGACCACTTGAATGTCTCCTCCAAACCCACTCCCCCCTCCACCGACAAAATCGAGCTCACAATCAAATCGCCGTTAAAAAACGGCCGCAGCAAGAAAAAAGCCCTGACATCTCACTATCCCGAGTATCAAGTTGTCTTCGGACCGTCAAGTATCCGAAGCTCGTCGGACGGTGAGTGCCACTCAAAAAAGAAAACTCGATGAATTTATAATGAGCTTTATCTAAATATTTATTTCCTCCATTCCCTCCATAGCATTTCTATCAGATAACGACAGTTGCAGTACCGTCAGCCACGAGAACAGTCGACCACCACCAGACATCCAAACGCCGATCGGTGTCACCGAAAAAATCCGTCGATTCCTCAACCACATCCACCAACTCGACTTGACACCCTCCAACAAGCTGTCAGTTCACTCCAAGAAATCGAAAAGAGTGACAACTCCAACCTGCTCCTCCTCAGTGGTCACCGCAGAGAGACCTGTCTCTGTCAACAGCGCAACCACAAATCAGAGGGAACTCCGTCACTCCAAATGTTTCCTCCCGTATGAGCCGCCTAGTCCAAAGACGCCAAGAAAGAGTGTGTCAAGCAGTCTCCAGAAGTCGCCAAAGTGTCAGTTGTCCAGTAAATCGAAACATGTGGAGGAACATCAATTCTCCAAGAGTGCTCATACCTTTTCGAACAAGCCGTTAGGAAGGAATAAGTTTACGGGAAGTGGAGGCGATTTAAATGTGATGATTCCAGAGAAGGAGGGGAAACGACCAAAGACAAGGAGAAGGGCAGAGAGCATAGCGTCAATAGTAAGAAAAATAGATAATTAATTATTTTTTGGAGTAAATCTTCAAAAAAATACTCTTTTTTTACTCCAGGGAACCATCTGCGGAAGCGACGAGCTCACAGCTGAGGACTACCCCGTCTCCATCAAAGACATCTACTCCACCTTGGAGCACACCTTGGGCGACGAAGATCTCCTCCTCCAGCGAATAATGGACCATAACTTGGCGTCACTAAAAACTGGGAAGAAGTCTCCGAGAAAAGTGCTCCACGAAAAGGACCACAATAAAATGCGAGGGTCTACAAATCTCGTGAAGTCCAATTCTGTGGCCAGTCTAGTGCCCAGCAGTGCCATCGACGAAGGAGGGAAACATAACCGCCATAAAAATCATCCTCAACCAGCAGGTGCTCAATCCTCCGGAGGAACTACTGGAAACGGCAACAATAAAGACTCCAGCAGAGACTCCGCCTACGGCTTCTCCAGCGGAGAAAGTAGAATCACAACGAGAGAAAGCACCCCCGAGAAAAGGTGCAATCATCCGATGGCTCCCAGGTCCAACAAGTCGCATGTCGATTTTGAAGATTTGAAGCCCAGTAAAGATGTGCAGACAAGTTCCACCAGTCTTGATAAGCGCCACAGGTCTTCAAAGGGGAGCCAAAGGTCGAGATCCTCATCAACTGTCAAAGACTCGAACGACAGGTACCTCACATTTTTGACGGATATGACGCACGACATTGTTCGAAAAGGGATCTACACGAATAAAGGATTAAAGATCCTCTTCAAATCTCACTTGGAACAAAACAAGGAGCTAGACCCGGTAAAATAATTACCTAATCTCCCTTTACCCCAGAAAAAATCAGAATTTATTTGAATTTTATTTTATTTTCTCCAGAATAAACTGGCCGACATGGTGGAACACCTCCGAATGGACCTCGGCATTCCAAAAGACGACTCCCTGGACAAAATCGAGTTCGGTTACGGTTCCGTCTCCGACCTTTCCACCTCCACCTCGTATTTCTACCAGCCTTCAGCCCCCAGCCGAGATAAGCTCTCAACCGAGTCGGTGATCCTGTCGGCAAAGACAGCTGGAGTGGTCCTTGCCTCTGGAGAAAGTAATCATGACCTTCCCTCCCCTGCTCCCTCGTCCCCCTCCCCCACCACAATAATTCCTGGAGTAATACCACCTGAGGTGGAGACAGTAGGAACTGTGAGACCTGGCACCTCCACGACGACCACCGGCTTCTCATCCTCAGGTGGACCAAATACAAGTAGCAATCGTTCATCAACGACAGGTACGGAAGGCAGTGGAGCTGGAGACTTTATCAGTGAGGATAACTACATGGTAAGGAGAGGGCATCAAGACCACCTCAAAGATAAGCATGAAGATGACGAGGATGAGGGAAATGTTCACAATGAGGTGGAGGACGATGAGCTGAGCCTGAGTGACACGGAGGTCTCCCAATATCTCAAGGTGGCGGGGCTAGATGACGGCACAATGCAGAGTGTTATGGGTATACTGAAAAGCTAGTGAAAATAATTAAGAGTTAAATTAGCATTTAAATATTTCAATGTGAAGTGACCAAAATGATAAGACGTAAAAAATAAAGTGAATTGAACTGCCTATAAAAATCTGCCCATATGGGGCATCCTGAGACACTTCCAGTTTATTTGTCATGGTCTCAAAAAAATAATTATTTTTAATTGAAATTATTGTTGATTCTAAAGTGCTTATCATGGCATGCAGTCGATTAGATCATTTTGCATTTTTTGCGGTTTTTAACAAGCTTCCAACAGAGAGATCACTGGTTTTTTAAATTTTTGCAAAAAAATGCTGTACCATTTTCCTTACGAGTCGCCAGAAGAGCTCCTCCAGAAGGAGGGGGAGTATTTGGAGAGGCAAATTGAGAGTGCGAAGCGAGTGGAGAAGCATGGCTACCGGAAGAAGGAAATGTCCCTCTCCAGTTTCTACATCGAATGGCTTTGCTTCCACAGGTACCTGCGTTGTCCTATCGAAACGTGGGAGTGGCCGAGTTCTTCGAGAGAGAAGGTGGCACTGGAACCGATCCCTTCAGAGTTTCTTCCCTCCTTATCGACGATACTCTCAAGGCCTCTCAAGTTCAAAGATGTGGAGTCAGGCGAAATTGTGAGGAGGATTGTGGGCTTTCGCGAGATTCAGAAGAAGAGGGAGTATGTCGAGTATTTGAGGGAGGTGGAGGGTTGGAGAGAGGAGAGTGATGATGGAGGGGATGGCAAGGATGGAGTGAAGATTATGATGGAATCGGAAGAGGAGGAGTCACAAGAGGAGGAGCCAGTGGAGGAGGAGGACCCAAAGGGGGAGGAGTCAATGGATGACGAACTTTTCTACAAATCGCAGCCCTATCTCCGACTAGCTCGAGGTGGCGGCAAAAAGAAGGAGAAAGACAAGGACGCCAAGAAAGGTGAGGCCGCCCATGATAAGAAGAAAGATAAGCCAAAGAAGCACGAGAAAGAGAAGAAGGGGAAGAAAGACAAGGCTGATAAGGACAAGGAAGAGGACAAAGGGCCTGGAATCATCCAGAAGATAATCAACTACTTCAAAGGCGAGGACGACGACTCCAAAGACAAAGCCAAAAAGAAAGCTGAAAAGACAAAAAAGGAGAAGGAGAAAGAAAAGGAGAAAGAGAAGAAGAAGAAGGAAGAAAAAGCGAAAAAGGCGAAAGGCGACACCTCCCCCAGATACCACAAATGGGCCCTCTCCCGCCTCTGGAAGGACCTCGAGCGACAAAAGGACCAGATGGAGCTCCAACACCAGAAGAATCTCGAGCAAATCTTCAAATACCACGGCCTCTTCCGCGTGCACGCCACCAAAGAGCGGGATTCCGAATGGCTCGACCTCTCGAACACGGACCAAGAGGAAACAGAAAAAGAAATCAAAACGTTCGAGAAGCCTCGCGATGCCTGGATGATGGAGGCCATCAGTTTCGAGAGCCAATTCCTCGCAAAATCTCTGAAGCTCTACACAATCTTCACAAATATCACGGGTCGCTCTTTCATGCGAATTAAGCCGGACACTGACAAAGGTCACATGGACTTCACGCACAAGAAGAGGAACGTCATCTTATTCTTTATCTCGAGCATCTTCTTCTGGTGTTGCTTCTGCCTGATAACCATCTCGTTCCTCAGCATCCAGGGCGAGAATCAAGCGCAGGGACTTCAGAAGGAAAAAGAAACAGCAAAGGCGGGGTCACCTGCGCCTGCGGTGGCGCCTTCAAGCCAGCCATCGGGTTCTCCTTCTCCTTCCAAGGACCCAGAAATCACTCTGGAAGACTTGCAGGTCCAGGTAACCCAAGCTAGACAGTAAGTCGCATTCCCTCATTGAATAATTTTGGATGGCGAGAGGTTTCAAAACGTATTGGGGGTGTTTTTTGAATTTCTAAGACCTGTAATTCTTATGTGTTTACTTTTAGTGAGGTGGAGGAGCTGATGCTTTACTTATATGAGGTTCCTCTCTTCGTCCTGATTATCAATCTGGTGCTTGTCGCGGTTTGGTCGATTCTTGTGATTTTGGGAGATGGGATATTCATCGCTCACTATTTTAACTGTATGTTTAGATAATTTAAAAAATATTGAAAATCATTTCCGGTTTATTTGTCTGAACATTTTTTGGGACATAGGTTGGTGTGCCGCCTTAGCGGAAATGGAGACGAGTGGCTGCCTCGGTATCAAGAACACAATAATTGTCCACCACATCGGATTCGGCATTTACGCGTTGATTATCAGCCTCCTCTTCGTTTTCGACTATCCGAGGCATGTCCGCCAATCTAATCTGTTGATAGCAGCGCTTATCATGAGACCTCTGAAGCCCTACCTGAGAATAGACGTGGAAGAGAACCTCCTCCCGTACATGATCGGAGGAATGATTTTTCAGCTGTATGTCATATACTGCGCCATGATTATCAAGCTGCTGATGGCGATTTTGGCAACGATTCTGAAGAATGCGAGTGAAATGTGGAATTTCAAGTTTGCACTGACTTTTCAGCAACGTTAGCAGACCAAATTGCAAAAACATTAGCGAAAACTTTATTGTGAAAAAAATAATTTGAGAAACTTAATTTTTTATTCGAACAGTTGCCACCAAAAATAGGGGCCAATTGCTGAGAATGGGACTGAACCACTCCCTCCTCAAGCTATTCACTCATCACCGCATTCTCACAGTTTTGTTGAGAAATTTCGGGGAAGTGTTCTCCATCCCGATAATGCTGCATATGATCATGGAGGTACTTATGATAACCTTTTTATTACCATTATCTTTCAGATAAGTGCTTATAACAATTTTTTGTTTGGTTTTCTTAGATGGGCGTGCTCACGATCGCACTAGTCCGCTGGTTTTTCTACAATGAGGAGAGCGTACTTAACTTTTATGAAAATGAGGTGAAAGCCCACACTGTGGTTATCAGAACGTTTCAGACAGTCGGAAATCCGGTCCAGAATGTAACTGAGAAAATCGTAATTCCAGTAAGGCACCATTTGCATGTCACGTTATTCTAAAGGGGGGGGGGTGATTTGGATTTCCATTTTTCTTCCACTGGAAGTAACAAATATCTTCAGATGAGGACCCACCCACCCCTCTTTTAATAAAGGGGTAGGTGGAAGATGGATGGTTCCTATTAAAAATATTTTTATTTTTTCAGTACTACCATTCAAAAACGGAGGTCCACCTCATTCTATACCTGATGATGATTCAATTACTCTACCAGTTTATGCGCACACAGGATATTTTAGCAACAGCTGGAAATGCGGTAATTAATTATAAAAGCAAATTAAACATTTTTTAAAATATTAAAAAAGTTTTGTTTTTCAGTTTTTCGCAGGCTACGAATTTGTCCGAAGAAGTGGCACAATCCTTTGCCGTAATTCTCATCAAAGGCGCCTGGTTAGTAATCAGTAATTACAAATTATAAGTCTTAGATCGCCCCTTCAATTTGCGACGTGATAAATGGGTAGCTTTTAATTTTCTCTTTTCATTCCAGATACAAAGCTTGGAGTGGTCATTTTCCAGCACTAATCCCAGCGTCCTCTCTGCCAACTCGTACTACACAATCAACCGAGCCACCATTTTATCCGTAATTAAACCAATTAACAAATAATTTTGAAGATATTTTTTATTCCGTTTTTCTAACAAATCTCAGATTTAATTATATTTAATAATTACTATTATTCCAGTCATTTGCCGCCGTTGCTGGATTCTTTTCTCTCATCATCCAGCTTCAAGTGGAGCCTTCGTATTCCAGAATTAATTTCACGGATTATGAAAGCTGCCAAAAATTTGGTCTCGAGCTGTACCGTGGCGGTTGTGTTGCGAAATCTCGTGAAAGTTCAGAGTACGTTTCTCGCAAAAAAATCTTATTTCCTTTTCATTTCGGTTATCATTTTAATTGCTCATTCGCTTTAATAGTCCCTCCCTTGAGTTCAAATTTCCTCCGCAGGCTGGACAAGGTTAAAAACAAATTTTCGAATGTCAGTTCGCCCCATCGGGTTTTAAATGTTGATTAGTTAATTGTTCAAACTTAGATATTATGTGTCTTTAGTGAGTAGTCAGTGATGTTAGTATGTATTTTCAAGGTTGTCATGTATTACAAAATAATAAAATCAAGCACCTGAATCAGGCCCTTTATTTTTGTTTTTTGATCTTTTACTTTTCCAACACTTTATTTTGCAAATATTTCTGTACAATTTGCGAAAATGTCTTCCTCAAAGGAACATCCACCCTACTGCGCTTGCTTTCCTTTCCCCCTCCCTATAACCGACAATGCCTCCACCACCACTCACTCTTCCATCTCCCTCCCCCTCCTCTCCTCCAACACCACTCCAAAACTAGTTGGTAAAGTGCACAAATCCGCAGTCAACGGCCACCTCT
>JAQIXW010001194.1:0-20950 GCA_034700685.1 Willowsia buskii
ATGCCTTTACTAATTATTATGTGTACTGTGCAACGTAGCCAATTAATTTTGTGACAGAAGGTAAGTGCGTGCTTCCTTTAACATAAAGAGCTGAACCTGAAAGATAATTACAATGCATACAACACAACATACCTATTAACTATTTAGGTGCAGCCATATATTATATTAGGCTAGACTTCATGTGAGCACATATATATATGCATGCCCACACTCACATCGATAGAGTACAAAAGTAAATCCACTAACGCAATCTAATATCAACGATGAAAGAAATCATGTAAAGAGTAGATTGAAGGATTGTCTGTTCTTTAAATTAAATTAAATTTTCACCTTTCACCATTCTCTCCCTAACATAAGTGAAAAGTTCCAAAAGATCGAATGAACATGGCATGAGAAAAAGTGAACAAGCTGCGAATCCGCTGGGGCGAACGTTAATGAGACAAAAGAGTGAAAGTTAAACAGATAACTTCAAATAAGATAAATGAAGTTAATTTGAGCTTACGATAACAAAGTGTCAGCAGAGTGTCGTTCGAAGAGCTGTAGAGATAGAGCTCCTTGTAGTTTGGCTACACTATATGTTACGCTATTATTGTCTATTTCTTTCGAGTAATGTTGAATGTCAAGGATTTTTTTATCTCTTTTGCTCGCCGAGTCGCTGCTCAATTATGTACTGCAATTCATGACTTGCTTACCTGACAAAAGGAAGATGAAGTTGGTAGTGGCAAGTTACTGTTGTGCTGATGTTTCTGTTGTTGAGAAGACCAAAGTTTCCCTGATTCTGACTCCAAAGCAGGAACAATTAGGTCCAAATCCATGTCTTTTCCCCAGCCTTGTTGATGTTGTTTCTGATGTATTTTGGGAGTAGCAGAATGAACTGATTGGCTCTGGCTTAGTAAACTTATCTGCTTGACAAAACCAATAAAAAGAATGCCGGTGGAGATAATGCTGATAGTCTTTAATGTTTTTTATACAGGTGTGTTAGCAGTAATGTGGATGATATCAAGTAGATACATGTTTTCAATTACAAAAATGTACATACCTGTGGAGGGGAGTGATGAGACTCTGTGGACCAAGGATGGTTAGATAAACTGCCTAATTCACTATCTGATGGGGGCGGTGGGCAAATTGCTTTTGCGATATGCGAAGGATTAATAGGTGAGGATAAAGTGGGAGGATCTGTCATAATATTAAAAATCATGGAAGAACTATTAGGATTCCCAGCTGTCGCCACCAAGGAAGTCGTTCCAACACCACCACCTTGGAGAATGTGACCCTGTGGTTGTATAAGTTGGTAATTTTCTGTCGCTGCGGCACGGCTTGGCGAGTGGTGGACTGGGTAGCTGTCATCCGATCTTGATTCAGATTGAAGACAGCATTCACGAAGCAACTCATTGGACTCACCTTGGCATGAAGTATGCAACACCCACTCCTCAGGTGCTTCAACAATGCCCCCGGCAGCGACTGCAGCGTTGAGCTTTGCCGACTGAAGTAAACTAGCACTTGTAGCACCACTTTTAATACACCCACCACTACCGGCAACAGCCGCATTTGTAAGAATGCTGGTGTCACGGTGAGTACTAGGCTGAGGATGAACAAGTAAATCAGCCGAGGTAAGATGAACATGTCCCTGGGGAAATGGTCCTTGTGCCATAACCACATGGGTGAGAGGTGTTGCCGAGATAGCGGCAACTGATGCTGAAGATAAGTCCCTTGTCGGAGGTTCCGGCTTTCTTGCCTGATTGGATCCTTGTTGGGAGAACTTTTTAGAACCCTTAAGGGTAGCGTAAGCTTTGTTACTCGGAGTTGTATTCGAAGAATGAAGAAAAACAGTAGTCGTAGTAGTGGAAGGATTATTCGAGCCTGAAGTTGAGCTTTGACTTCCAGTCGTCTCCGTTTCTCCTCGAGGTCTTTGAGTGACCTGTTTGAGCTCATCGTCCATGGCGGCCTTCGTGGACCGCAACATGCCTCACTCACACACATTACCTAGTTTTCTGATAAAAGCTACAACTAGTGGATGTCGATGGAAAAGGAATGAGATATTTATTATTAAATCGCCAGCTTGCTGTACCAATCATTTTTCATATTTCAACTCCACAGAACAGCAGTAGCTTTCTCTGTTTACCTCACAAGAAAATCTCTTTATACGAATTTTCTCCTGCTTTCTCTGCAGTTAACATTTTGTCCAAAGGTCTTTGCAGCAAAGACAAAGAACTTCATACCTAGTCTGTCTAGCAAACGTAGTCGCAAAATATCAAAAACTACAAGAGAACGTGGATTTGTACTGGCTCTCTTGAAGGAGCTAGACTTGACAATCCCAAGAACATAACGCAATAGAAGCACACAAAAAGTAACTAACGACATTGCCCGGTGAAGCGTACACCATTAAAGAACCACATTATTTAACCACCTGCCAGCACCAGATATATGTGATAGTGATGACGATGAGAAACTTTGGTAGGACAAAGTACATAAAACCGTGTGCGTTTTGTACTACAGGGGCTATTTGGGGAAGAAACAATACAAGCACATACTCCAAGAAAACACCATACCACGTGCTAAAACCAAAATGAATGACTTTCACCTACACTTTGAGATTTGCAGTCTTTTTTTTATTTGAAGATTACTTTATCTCGTATTTCTCTTCAACGAAAGGAACAAATACTTGTAAATTGCGGAAGAAAAAGAAAACGTGTGTTTTCAACCTTTTTTAGTATAACTGTATACTGCGCTAAGCCAAGTTTCCGAAAAACCTTTTTTGGTATGGTTTCTTCCTAATAAGGGCTTCAACAAAACTTAACAAAGTTCAACCTTTCAGTTGTACTAAGATTCAATTCAGTTTGGGTTTCTGAGACCGAAGGAGAAAGCGGAGAGCAAGCCGAGTGCTTTAAGTCTGCTCCTGTAGGAGCTCAATCACACACTGACTTTTTCCAGCCCTTTACATATTCAGGTCTTTTGCTCCACGCACAGCAACCACCAGCAGCCCAAACCCAGTACATACTTTCTCCAGCTTCTTCCTTAGCTGCCGCATGATTTTCTCTCCAACTTTACGTGAATCTTGCTTGACCGAAGAGCAACATATCCATAGGTTTGCATTGCATTATCCTGAACATCATAATGCTATCCCATAGAAATGTTATTTTTGCCACCCACATTATAGACCTTGTATTAAAGCTCTTACGACTTAACAGATAGAGTTTTTCTATACAATCTGCAAATGTTGAGTAGCAATACTATAATAACACATTATTCTTTTACGAAACATAAGGAATTATTAAACACATTATTTCCAGCGACAAATTTCGTACAGGTGATAATAATTAGTTTCATACTTTCACTAAATGTAATTTCAATGCAGTAAGGTATTCATTCTTTAGAGTAAGAAGGGGATATTTGGGCTCTAATCATGCAACATACAAAAACTGATAAAACAATCATTCGGTCAACAATATAGGTATGCATAGGCAGGCATTGTTGAACTATGAACTAACACATGAAAGCGAATATTTTCCTTAATAGTGCTGAGAAACATTGCTGTTGCTGCATTCGATTACGAAAACTTGATTACAAGTCAAGTCATGTTAAAGGTTTTACTACAACAGACAACGACCTTAATTTTATAAACGGTTTAGTTAGTTTGCTTGCTCTTTTGAACCTAATGTAAATATTTGTGCTTATATCTTAATATCTTTTAATGCGTGTAAGGCATGTTTGCTAATGTTAACACAAAGAGCAGAAAAGTAGAGTGCGCGAGAAAATCAAGAGCATCTGATATGAAATGGTTGGTGGCATTAGAAAGTGAAGAAAGTGGAAGTAGGTTCCCAGAGTATTTGTACTTATTTTCTCCAACTTACGATAACTGGAGCGTTTGAAATAGATGATGCAATTAGAGCTGCTCAAATTTCGCTTTTGTATGCATATTATGAATTGACATCAGTTTCAATGGTCAACAAAAATGTTAAAATATTTCATGGTCATGGGAAAAAACTCGTGTAAGTGCAAAAGAAGCATTATAACATAATTAATTGACATTGTAAGATTAATGAAGGCAAAAGGTAACTTTTTATTATCAACTTTGGCTATTATCGAATATCCACTTTTAAATCTTTCATAGCTGCTTCCTCAATCATTGAATGGATCGTGTTAGCTTCTTCCTGGGTCAGTGTCTTACTCATGTGGCGATAAACGATTCGGTAACAGTGGCTCCAGCGTTGCTTCTTTTTATGATAGAATTCATCTACGAACGACACCTAATGAAACCATAAATACCACTTAAAATTACTTCTTTTCTACTTTTACCCAAGAAGGTTATTAGGGTATAAATGCAATCTTGTCTGACTAAAGAAAATGCGAGCTACTAGAGTTCGCTTAAATGATCGATAGTAAAAAGTACACGAAGAAGAACTTTATAATCTAATGAAAATTTTATGTAAATTGCCAGGAAATGGACTCACCTGCTCCACCAGTTCTCCTCCAATAGATCGAACCAAGTCGTAAAAGTCTGTACTTGAAAAAGAGTTGTCTCCTGCAGGAAGCCAAAAACTTATATCGTTTGTGCAAGGTGGGTATATGCTCACGGGCTGAAAGAAATAGAGAGAAAAAAGTGTCTCCGGATCAAATGGGGATTGAGCACCGTGCACACAACGATCATGAGAAAAAATAATGAAATGAAACCGTTGTAAGTTTAGTTTTCCTTCACAAGTCCCTACAGGCGCAAAAAACCTCTCATAACCTATTTAAAATCCTTCAATCACAACACGACTGACTTTTTCGGTAACGAGAGATTAGAGACGACGTTGTCACAGTACGAATATAAATCATTACAAAGAGACGTATTTACCCAGCCCAATTTTGAGGGAGTGATCCCTTTTCCCATTTCCACATATGTGCACCAGCAATCGACTGTCCATGCCAGTTTCCATTTTACTTGGGCTTTATTTTTCCTCTTTCATTCGAAAAATAACTACCGTGTAATCGTTCCTCGTTGCAAAACTTTTTTGAGCCAAGAGAAACGTTACATAAAACGGGAATAAATATTCCATTTAAAAGTTTCAAGGACATTGGGAGATTCAGCAGTTCGTTAGCCCACGAGCTTTCCACACAGTAATACTACTTAAATATCCAACGGAAATGGAAAATTGGAAATTTCGTTTATATAAAATAACTTACTGGCGCTTAAAGAAAGGATTAATACCTGATCATATATAAGGTAGGAGAAAAGCACACATTTTCATGGGAAAAGGTACAAAAATGTTATATGAACTATGAAAGATACGCTCCGCAATAAAAACTTTAGCAATATAATGATCATGTCGAATAAGCGGTCATTTACAATTTTACAGCAAGAAACTTGAAAGTCCTGCAGTCATGTTGCATAATGGCATGAATACCGAAAACATCAAATAAGGAGTTCAACTCGGATGATTCGGATGCCAGGACTTTCACCGGAAATGAAGTGAAAAACTTTGACGGGCTATCGCTTCATTTAAAAAGATAACGAACTTACCTTGTAAGTTATTTGTGCATAGGGATTATCCACATCGAATTGATGAGTAACTCCCTTATCACGGCTCCAAAATATTCGGATGTCTGGTATTTCGTAGACTTTCATTGCCAATCGCTCCAAACCCAAGCCAAAAGCCCATCCAATTTTGTCATTTGCTCCAGCTATTAAATAAATGAGCGCATAATATGTAGATAAATCGTCGTGCCTGCATCTTGTACTAACAAGTTTTAATTGAGTATGGAACAGGTCCCATGTTGATGAAATAGGGAAGACGTACACATTTTTTATTTATTTCTTACCATTTTGAAGAAGTCGTTGTTCCATAATCCCACATCCAAGAAGTTCCAACCAGTCCCCGTTAAATTTAACCTCCAACTCCCAAGATGGATGTGTAAATGGAAAGTACGTCTCCACCCATCTTGTTTCAACATCTGCGGGGGAAAATATCAAAAGAATTACATGCATATATCATAACTTATGATTCATAAAAGGAAAATCACTAAGCATTCGCTAAACAACCCGATCGTGAAAGTGATTTTCCTCTAAACGAAAAGAAATCAATGCTGAGTACACAGACACAGGGAGTGATACCACCACATAGCTGTGCATGTTCAAAAACTGCCATTGCATCACCAGAAAAAACCACATTCATTTGGACTCATTCCATTAGGAAGCCTATCCCGAGCTTAATAACATCAATCAATCAATCAAACTTGCCGACATACTATACCTCTGGACCTCTATCCAAAGCAATATGCCAGGAATGCCAGTGCTTAAACCTCTCCCTAAATAGCCAAATATACCAACACCGATCTGGAAAGAAATGTATTGGCCTTGTCGCTTTTTGAATTATATGGGTGGCGTAAATGGGATGAGCTAAAAGCTCACCGTTCATATTCTCATCTTGAAAGAAAACACAGGGAGAGAAAGGAACGCAGAGGTTGTCTCGTGAATGGGCTTTCAACTTTCTCTCTTCCTCACACTGACATGAAACGAAGCTTCTTTTCACATTCAGCCAAAAAATATATATGAGCAACGTCATTTCTTGAAAACGTAGCGATAGTTGAAAAAAACCGTCGAATCACTATTGACGGATTCAATCCATTATTACAAGTACTTAGGTAGGGTGTATGTACATATCTTATCTGTTTTGTGCAGCATTGACTCACCTACTCCATATAACAGATATCACTTATGCAATATCTACATAATATATGTAGGTAGTAGGTACTATGCACGAAGTACGCATATGTAATATGATTTTTTATTAATCTTTTATGATAACATGGGCATATCTTTTCCAAACAACTGTTGTATTTTCTACTTCCTGTCAAGTCAAACTCTTTTCTCAAGAGACATTCCCTCTGGGTGACAAGTGAAAGCAGGAAAAAAATTATATGGATATCTAAAGGTAATACATTCTCCAATCTTGTGAAAGTGAAAGCTACCTTTTCCGAATAGATGTTTCACCAGGTTGAGCAGGGTGGTCTGGAGTGCGTTAGTCATCATCATAACGGCATCTACCGTGTGGGATTCTTGTTTCATAGGCGTCCTCTCGCACTTTCCCCGTTCAAAAATCTCCAGCTCGCGGGCCACATTCTCGTCTCTGAAGACATCATGAAGTCCACATAAGCGTACAGCCTCTACTTGATGAAATACTGGGAAATGACTCTTATCAATTTCATCCCTTCGATAAACGTCACCAACAACCAGAAAATTATTTAAACCGGATCGTATTAGTCCTGCTTGATGAGCGCTTGTATGAGCCCTGAGAAGATAATCTTTATTCAAGTAGTAGCAGTCACTTTTCTTCCTACTTGGATGATCCTGGGGGATTAACAGAGAATCAAAGTTTTCTTCTACCGTTACAATTGGGCTTAGATCTTCAAATACTGAAAATAAAGGACTCCGCGTTCGACTTGGAAACTCCTTGTACATAAAGTCAACAATGCGTCGTTTGATGTGGGAGAGAGGACTGGATTTTTGAAGATGTAATTTACGATCTGTATAGGATAGAATTTTGTTGGTGACATTGGTCCAATTATCGTTGGAGAACCTAGTACTTCCAATCACAGTCTCTGATGGCAATAGTTTGTAATTTGCGTTTGCACCATCATCGATGGTTTGCCCAGTAGTGGTTGACGCTGCGGTGTTCACAGAATAGCATCGATATGGAATTCCAGAGAGACGTAATCTTGTGAAATTATAGCTTGCTAGAGAACATTTTGAATTCGCCCCATGCTTTAAATGACGTAGGGTAGTAAGCAAATAATTGTGACTAGATGACATTTTTGTCGATGGGAAGGTTCACACAGTTCACAGAATAGTTAGGTTTGACGGTTGGACGAGATAACAATAATAACAAGATATATGTAGAGAAGAATGAAACAAGACCTCACAACACGACCTTGCGCAGTGCTTAAGTACTTTACTTTGAGACTGACTGGACTTCTCAACGCAGGTCGTTGAGAGTTGCACACACTCAAACTGTAGTTGTCATTCCAATTCCAAGTAAATGTAAATTGACCATTCAACATTCACATTCGATGACACTGCTCATCTACAAGTCTTTTATGATCAAACACGAGGAAAGCCTGTAAGTTATAGCAGAGAGTTAATTTAAACTTCATAAACTGTTAAATGTCACGAAAACGTTTTGTTTTTCTAAATATAAAGCTGACTTTTGTAAAGATGTCTAGAAAGAAAAATGTTTGCACTTTGAATGGCAGGTTTCATTTCATTGTAAACATCACACATGGCATTCACCGTCAGCTGACGGCTCGTAAACAGAAGCTGCCTTGTATGCACGCTTTTACGCTTTGCACAAAAAATGTTTTCTCTCAAAAATGAAGCGAGCGAATCAACATCTCTGTGCACCTTTGCTCATGAATTCGCAAGCTCCCAGTTTTGAAACGTTTTCTTTCGAGTTTCAAATTTGCTTGAAACGTTCCTATGCATTTATCATATTGCTAGTTTTTTTACAATCAAGTTTAGTCCATTATGACTAATGATGACTGATACTCTGATTACTATATGAACTGTCTATCGTACTCTGATGTTTAAATGCACAGTGACCATGCAAATGTCAGCAGCGCCATAACTGTTAATTCCATCAATGCTGATGATAATTTTAACTGACTTCCGTTTCGCGTTAGTTTGTATGAACGGATTGCATTGGTTGGTATTATGCTTAAGTCGAATTTCGAATTAAGTTACATAAATACATCATCAAACTTGAAATACGTCATAGATCCTTGTGTTTTTCATTTTCGGTTTTTTCCATCTCTTACATTCAACATTCTTCAATCGACTGTCGTAATTGGTTATACCGATACCGGCAGAGGGGCAGGCATGCATAGCTGATTGGAAATCTTGTTATTAAAATGCATACATTCTAACGTTTAATGTTTGCATGCATGTTTTCCAAAAATAAGAAGACGGTGGAAATTTTCCCGAACATAAATCCAGAGCTCATTCATTTCTTTTTCTACACATTCACTAAATCTTTTTGCGGTGAGGACAGTAGTGCGAGTGCCCATCCTTTTATCTTTAAACGGTTAGGTTTTACCACAGTAGCAATGTACAATCAGTGTTGATCGTCTTTAAGGAGTATAGTGTTAGCGTCCGATATTAACACGACGTTAACATGGAACGTGGTTTCGAGTAACACCACACTGCAAGTGTTATTTAAACATCATCAGTCAGTCAGTTAGTATTGTTCTAAATTGAGATCTCCCACTTGTCTACATATTTTAATCTTTAACATGACAATGAGTGCAGCATGTCTGTGCATATACAGGGATTCATAAACCTTAAACATTTTTTAAAGTTAGTAATGTTGTGCATCCAATGCACTAGTCACACTTCGTTCGCACTCCTCTTCCTGTTTTGTTTTTTGGAGTGTGAGTGCAATGGATCGGATTTTTCAGTGGAACATGAAGAAATGGACTCCACCACGGAACACGAGCTTCCCTTCACGTGCGTGCAATATTTGAGGAATAGTCAGTGTTACTACCACGAGTAATGCAACTAATGCAAGCAATATCGCCATATCTCGTTCTCGCCTCAAAACAACACATACTGTATTTTTTTACTGATATCCTTCTTACGTAGCCCCAAAACTGCTCTAGATTATACAACGTTCAATTCTTCCTCTCTTCTTCCCAGAGCGCAGCGTTGCTGGTTGCTGTCTCTGTGTCTACGAGTAAGTAAAATGTCCAAAATATTCCACTTTACACTATATAGACATTTGCATTTGGCTGGGCAAGTGGGCACATAGCACCATACTTTTTTAAGTATAAAAGCTATACACAAAATTTTTGTTTTTTATCCGAGATCACATCACCAACCAGCAACACTAGTAGTAGTAAAAGAAGTAGCCAGAAAGTACTACACTGTTATTCTATGGATATATGGTTAATAAGGATTAAGGACTTATACGGGGCTATAACACACGTACTTGATCAATAAACACTTTTATACCCACATCTATTTTTCTTATAGATATAGAGACAGAGATACGGGAGGGTATAATGTGCATGCATTCATTTCATATCTATATGGAGAGCTCTCATAAGTACTCACACTTCACACATTTGTACATGTATAAAATGTTCAGAAAATAAATTTTGAGTGAGAGCCTCATTTGGAACTAGAACAACATAATCAGTGAGCTAAAAAATTCATTTCAAATAGGAAATAGTCACAACACAAACTCTCTGGCAAGTTGCATTTTTTTCTTCGTGGGTTAAAAAAGTTATTATAAAAAAAGTAGCTTGCAAAAGTGAACATTATAACTTGACTATCTATCTATATACTAGAAAGAGATTCTTTTAAGTACATCTTATTTTAAACTACAATATATATATATCTAAGTTTTAAGTTAAATTTCGTCCATTCATAATACGTGTTATATATTTTTTATGCATGGAGTGGAGATTTTTTTAATAAGTACATATGCACATGCACACTTTTTAAGTTCTTCAGAGAGTTTACTACATGTCGTGACATACTAAAAAACTATTGCTTATAGAGAGACAGAGATCGAGAGAGAGATATAATATCATCATCATAGACTTAAAGTGTAAAGTGTTTGTTAAATAGTTACATGCCCATAATAACCATATACCAGTTTTCTCACACTTACTCCAGTCCATTCTACCTTGATTGAAGAATCTCTTGTTAAAAAAAGAATCGAGGAATTCTATTCTCTAGAAAGAGTTTTTGCGTTGAGAGTAAAGCAATAACTTATTGCATTTTTGCGGGTACTAGAAGATATATGCGCAATTTTCCTGAGAGTAAAGATTATTGATTGAATTAAAATTAAATGGTAATAAATCAGTGGACAATAAATTTTTGTCGGATTTACAATGCAAATTACTCTTTCGTTCTATTGAACAGGAAAGAAATTATTATTATTTAGTTATTTTGACTGCTGTTTAAGAAGCATAAAAAGTAAGACGGGAGAATTAAGTTAAAAAAAAAAAAACAGGTGATCAGTCAGCACACGACACCATTTCCAAATATTTTTGTTAGTACACTACAGCCACTTCAGGGAGGAGGCAAAAATTGTTTTTGTTTTGTGCGTACGCTTTCGTAATAAAAATTCAATCAAATCCAAAATATGAGTACATTGGAGTTTAATATATTTTGAAACATGTAAAGTAAAACATACAATAAGTACCTACGTCCTACCTAATTATCTCAATACTTCATTCTTGACACCTGAGGGGAATTTCCAGCTTTTCTTGAAAGTACAAAAGCCCTCATCTAAACAGATTAATATATTAATACATAATAGTGTGAATAACAACAGACAACAGTGAAACGTCGAAGCACGCATCGAATTTGCAAATTTGTCACAGTTTGTGTTCATCTTCATTCGCCCGGTTAAACGTGTAACTACTTGTTTCTTGGATTGCTAATTTAATTGCTCACAAGGAACTACTGGAGAGACCGACGAATTAGATTGCTAGTTGCTGCGGACCGAAGCAGTGTCTTGTTAAACCGTAAACCTAGTTGAGGTATGTAATTTAAATATCACTTCTTTTCTGTTGTTGAATTTTATTGGAAATGGATTTTACATATTATAATGATGCTTCTTTCGTTTGCAATTTTTTGCAGTTCTAGTCAAAAGATAATTTAGCATTTGGCGCTTTCTCTGGTGACGGACTAACTAATTTCTTTAGTGGATCCTAGCATTAGTCAAGGAACCAATTTACCAAACTCTGTGAATAAAAAGATATGAATGGATCCTAAGGTAAAGTTTTTATTTATCTACAATTCAATCTTACAGTATTTACACGTAGCTAACAAGTTTTTTCTTGTCCTCAGATCGGTTGGTTTCCACCTGAAACTTGCGGTCCTGCCCAGGTAAGATTGAGATTACTGTTTGCCATAATTTTGATATTAAATACTGTTATGTAATGCATGTTTGTCGTTACGTAATCTTGTATGTGTACATGCAAAACGTTTCAACAATCATGTCCAAACCTGTCCAACGTTGTGGTCCAAATTCAAAAAAATTATTCAAACAAATTATTGCTTTGTTTACTTTGTGCCCAGCGGATGTGGTTGCGAATCTGGGAGGCTCAAGTTGGGCTATCTCATATGGTTATGATGAATGGAAGTACTTCTGACAAGTCAGAAGAAAATTCCAACATTCCACAGAACAACAACGGGGGAATCAAAATGCAGAATGGCCACCACACTAATTTAAATCATAACATGATGGGACATCCGATCCCCCAGCCTGTGAGAGGAGAAAATAAAGCTCGTGTTTACGGCCTAGGGATCAATGACAAATTAAGATTGACGCATCAAGGAGGGTGTCCCTGGTTGAATTTAAACTTTCCTTATGGATCTGGGGTTATTGGGTAGGCGGATAAAAATTACTTTCATCAAATCTCAAATGCGTATTACATGCTTACTATTATTCTCTGTAAATTAAAAATAATACTATATATTTTGTTTCCTACAGTTTGCATCAGGAAATTGAGGACTTCTTTAATTACATGTCTCCAACACCTGAAGAGCATCATCTTCGCCTCAGAGTGGTACATCGAATAAAAGAGGTCATTAGCGGGTTGTGGCCAGAAGCAGTAGTAGAAATTTTTGGAAGTTTTAGGACTGGTTTATATTTACCTACTAGGTATGATCCTTGTTTTTGTACTTCAAATTTTGACAATAATATCATTGTGGCTTAAAAAATAGATTGTTAATATATGGTCATATATTTTTTTCTGTGTGAAGTGATATCGATCTGGTAGTTATTGGGAAATGGGATACATTACCCCTTAGAACGCTTGAAATGGAACTAGTAGAGAAGGGGATATCTGATCCTAGTTCTATTAAAGTGTTAGATAGAGCATCCGTAAGTGATTTTGATAATCTAATAAACAGTATAAAAAATGTAAATGTACCACTTTTTTGCAATGTTTTCAATCCTAATCTAATCAATGTCTTGTTTTTATTAGGTACCTATAGTCAAACTCACTGATAAAGCAACTGAAGTTAAGGTTGACATAAGTTTCAATATGAGCAATGGAGTACGATCAGCAGAACTGATTAAAAAATTTAGAAAAGTATTTCCTGCTCTCCCGAAACTGGTTTTGGTGCTGAAACAATTTCTTTTGCAGCGCGATCTCAATGAAGTTTTCACTGGTGGAATTAGCTCATATTCACTAATTCTTATGACTGTCAGTTTCCTCCAGGTATATTAGTTGCAAGACCTATCACTTAATTTTAAGCAAGTTATTAGTTGTTCTTTATACTTACACCTGCACCTTGTTTGTAGCTTCACCCGAGAGTAAACGCTGGAAACAACAGAGCCAACTTGGGAGTATTACTTATAGAATTTTTTGAGCTGTACGGTAGACACTTTAACTATTTAAAAACGGGAATTCGAGTTAAAGACGGTGGTTCATACGTCCCAAAAGATGAAGTATGTGGTATTATTGTACATTTATTATGCTAAACGACTTGAGATAAAATGTTTTGAATGCAAGCATAAATAGCTAACTGTGTAATGAAACTTATTGTATTTTTGAAATAGGTTCAAAAGGACATGGTAGATGGTCACAGGCCTTCATTACTTTGTATTGAAGATCCGCTCACACCGGGGAATGATATTGGCAGAAGTTCTTATGGTGCACTAGCCGTTAAACAAGCTTTTGAATACGCATATATTGTATTATGTCAAGCTGTAAGTTCGAGTCTGCCAAGACTGAATAATCCATCGATTTGCAGGTGAAAAAAAATTCTTCAATTTCCACATAATATGAAATCTTTATTACGTGAAGAAAGCTAGTTGTTAACTCACTGTTCTCACTGTTATCATTTTTGTTTGCATATGCAGTATACTAGGCAGAATAATTCGGATAACCGATGATGTAATAGAATATCGAAATTGGATTCGTGAGAATTTCCCAAGTCCTGAAGAACCAATGCCTAGAATAGTTCCAGTGCCAATGTATCCACCTCCAATGCCTCTGTCAATGTTCCCTGTAAACCACGTTGTCTCTCCAACATATCCCAACATCAATGGGACCAAACTTGTGGGGAGCTGCTCTTCAGCAAGTAGTAGTCAAAGTAGTCGAAGTAGTAGCAGCCCAGCTGAAGCATTCGTAGAACACAATGATAATCAAGTGTCAAACGAAATGCAAGTTGAGAATCTCAACTCCAAAAACGATCAACTTCCTGTGACCGATTCCTCATCAAATCATGGGAAGGAGGAAGACTGTATAGTAATTGGTATTAGCGATTCAGCAAGTAAAAGTAAAGAAAACGATTCAACATCCCTTTCATCCCTATCGACCACAAGTGAAGGAGGGTCTGGAAGCCGTAATAGTCCAGGCATACCAGCCTCCAACTCAAATGATCCAAATGACTTACCTCCGACTCAGCCCAGCTTACCAAGAAAACAGCCAGATGACCGAGATAGTCCTGCAACTTCAGTCAGTGAAAGTGATAGTGGGAGGGACCAAGTTAAACGCACATCATCCAAGGACGACACAAGAAACAACAAAGATTCCGCCTCTGTAGACGATGATGCTAATCCTGATAATGCTGTAGTGGGGACAAGAGCTGGAGAAAACGAAAACCCAAGTTCGAGTAAACGCCAGTTTGTCTATGGGTCACAATCACAATCTGACTCAAGTTCATGTGCATCAGACGGAACTAGCAGCAGGCCCAGACCTATTAGCGCCTCCTCTCATCATGCGCAGCAGCATGGCTTCTCTGCGAGCTGTAGACGTCCTCCTCCTTCTTTCAACCAGCCTTACCACAAACCCCGACCTCACTCGCCAAGTATGCTTAACAACACTTTTAAAGAAGCAAAGATCTTGATTGAATTAATCATTATTATTTGTTATCGTAAACCTTTGAACATCATTTTTACAGATAAAGCCACTGGAGGCAACGGCAGAGGAGGTCAGACATCTTACAATAGTGAATCAACTGGAGCAGGGGGCTCTTCTCATAAACAAACCAACTTTAATGGAGGCCGTGGAAAGTACAATAGGAGGAAGTTCAAGAAGCCAGATGCGGCACACAAGAGAGATACGCCTTATTAAGACGCTCAAGTCGATATCGTTGCTTCCGAGAGAACTGCAGATTTTCGTTGTGTGGGAAGACCCTGCTTGACCTACTTCCCTCCGCTAGGTTGTAAACTAGATGGGTAATCATTAATCATGGCATTTTGAGAGAATGGTTTGCTCATGTATAGTCGCTAATTCAGTGTACAGTATCTTTTCAAATATCAAATTGACTACCAGTACCACACTTTGCAGACGGTTTGCATGTTTTGGTGCAAAATGCTCATAAAACGATGAAATAGCTTTAAAAATAAATGTAGTCAGGCACTACGATTGATACATATACCTTCATCGACACTCGACAGGATCGAAAAAAAAAAACGTTTCGCAAAGTGGTTAGTGGTTTCCTCCTTGGATTCACTTTTTTGGAGTGACACACATAACATGGAATTCAATCCAAGTTGGAACACACGTCTCATGCCCCATGTATATAAAAACCCATGTCACTTCTCATGCCTTGATTAAAAGTGGAACGCCCTAGTGGTGGATACGGTTTGGCTTGATATTTTTAGACAACGAATCTGACAGCTTTCATTAATATTTATAATGATATATTTTGTT
This sequence comes from Willowsia buskii, assembly GCA_034700685.1. Classification (NCBI taxonomy): domain Eukaryota; kingdom Metazoa; phylum Arthropoda; class Collembola; order Entomobryomorpha; family Entomobryidae; genus Willowsia; species Willowsia buskii. The sequence continues at coordinate 15,658 of JAQIXW010001194.1, forward strand.
ATCGTTCTCTGATCTGCCTATATTAACAGTCTAGAAAATTCATTCTATGCAGAAAAAAAGTGACATTAAGAGCAATTTTAAGCCTGCGTGCGAGAGGCAAGTCTAAAAAACATAATTATAAGTAATAAACAATAGAAAGACATGGGTTTTTAGACTAGTTACACTTACTGAAATGTAAAAACTTACGTGAATAAATAACTATTTATCAGATACGAAGCAATCATAATCTGTTAAGTATGGGCAAAGTCAATAAAAACAAGTAAAGATTATTTCATAAGATGAAAATAAGAATACTTGCATTTTCTTGTATTAAACTGATAGCTGAAAGAATTATTAAAACCTAGTGTGTCAAACGTCTCAAACAAAAAAAGTGTCTACTGGTAGACACTAGATGCTTCTCTGATAACCAGCTCTTTTAGTTGAACTGTCTTTTCTAAATAATAATTATGATTTTCTCATGGTGGTTGATTAATAATGATATCATTACCCAATCTCCATTAATTTTCTAAGATGACGTGCTTATGTTGTTATTGTACATACTATGTATTATGTTTAACAAAATTCGATATAATACCAATGAACAATGTGCATATTATTTGTGTATTTATAGACATAATAATAATAAGAATAATACCAGGTTTATATAGTATAGCGTCAGATGATGTTAAATGAACAAGTCACATATTCCAGCTAGTGGTAAATACACTAGCTGATTAGTTGTTGATATTTACAAAGAAACTGTGATATTTTTGGATGCATTAGGTCCATGTTACTCATAATAATAAGGATAGTTATGCAATTATTGTAATAATCTAGGCTATTTGCTAAGCTATATAAATGTACATATTCGTGACGCCCGCAAATCGCAATGCACTGACCCGACAGGAAGCCGCCATCAGGTAAAATTATAATGTTTCAAATAGTCAAACTAACATTATAGTTTCTTTGTTCTCATCTTTATATAGTTGCTCGTTTCTTTATCTTCTTTCATGTGTTTCTCTTGTACACTTACATAATAATTTTCAAATGTTATTTTCCGTTTTTGACTTATTCATTAATTATTAATTATGATTTATTGTAATAGCGTATCAGAGCTCAACCCTTAATAAATATTTTAAAAAAGTATTTTAATATTGTAAATTTGAAGTTAACAGATTTCTGGAATGAGGTACAAGTATGTAGGATGAGGCTCTTGGATGGTTATATTACATATTATGTGCATGGTTAAATGTTTTCTTCATTTGATTGTTGTATTGACCAATACAAACGAGATGCATGAAGTAGAATTTTCATAACGATTCATAATATTCTTACATATGTAATTAGAATTCATAATATGATCTTGCCACTGCCATGTTAAAAGTACATGAATAAAGGGATCGAGACATAATATAAAATGTATTATTAAAGTTTGTTAACGTTAAGCGAATGTAGACTTTTTAAATAAAAAAACGTTAAGTGGTTATATCAATATCAATACCTATCTCTGCTTGTCAATTGAAAAAAAATGTCGGAGGAAACTTGCACATCAGCGCTACGGAGTAAGTTATTGAAGTTGTGTATATTACTCAAGGTCTGTTCTCTGTGTCTGCTTAACCGTGCTATTATTATGTTAGTTGTATGACATGAGTTGTGTTAACTAGAAAGTCTTTTAATTGTACGTATTCGTTGTTTGTATTGCAATTTTTGTTAATGTTAAGGAACTGAGAAGGTGCCTATGTAAATTGGATTGACTTATTTCAATAAGAACGTCTGTAACATAATCAACCCGGTCCGGTACTCCATTTCGCATTATTGGTGTAGTTATTTTGATATATTTTTTCCATTTGGCAATGATTGGTCCCATATTTGGTATGAGTACATTTCATGAAAGACAATTTATACAGTACAGTGACTAGTGACAAAGACTGCTCGCTGTTTTTTTTTTGTTGAGACTAATAATAATATGTAGTTAATTATACAATCTTTTTTCGCAACATATATTTGAAGACAACTTTCACATGAATTTGTTTACCCCGATTGTATTCCTTTTATGAGAAATACCTGTCCATGTGTTTTGCATCACTTCGTCTTACAAGTAACGGTTTTTTTATCACAAACTGTGAATTATATGACTTCCAATTTATTTGTACCCACTTTATATGCCACTAACTATAAGAGCAAATTAATGAAATTTTGTGAGAGTTGCGTTTTTAGATGTGGATTGCTTGTAGGTCCAGAAATGGTTTCGTAAAAATTGGTTAAACTAGTCATACGCTACAGGTTTATGAATTTATTTTTTGTTCCGTGTATAATCTTTGCCTCGCAGTGATCAATGGTTACTTCTCAGTCGTCGGTCAGGTATTCAGGTATTGTAATATGCTTTTTGTTTTCATGTAAGTGTACCACTACTGTGTATTTCTTTTTATAACTACCTCTATATCTAATAATTATGACAATGATCCTTCGTTATAATGCATTATCCATTACATTTCTTACATTTTCCGTACATTGAAAAAATAATGCTTTCTTGGATGGTTGATTAATAAACTAATGTTTGCTGTACTAAACGCTAGTGTTTTGTATGATTAAAATGTAATGTTTTCATTGATGGCCTTGTTGAGTTCATTATTAATAAGCAATGTAATTTATAAAAGTTAATGATGGATGACTTAAAGTCAGCATTTCTTTGAACGTTTTTTGCTTTGTTTGTGATGATTTGATAAGTTTGTGGATGTTTTTTCCAAAAGCTAAATGCAGTCCTACTTCAAGATTGATAGTAAAAGCTAAGCAATCTATTTGACGAATCCAGCTTCAGTGCAAAAGATTCGCCAATGGGTTAGAAATGATTCATTATGATTGACTTGATTGTTGCATACATGTAATGTTTCTTATGAACGCGATAAAATAAAAAGGCCTGAAAAACCACAGAACAGAATTTTGTTGAGCCTTTCGTTTTTTGGAAAGTTTGAACTCTTGACCGTGCACGGGGTGAGTGAAGCGAGCGATGAATGAGAGGGAGAAACAGATTGTTGCAATGAAAAAATGCTCTTGTGGGCACATACATATCTATGCATCATTCATCGGGAATCGGGACCCAACATACTGTTTTCTTTGTTTGAAGTTCATATCATGTTCCGTCATTGCTTTCCCATCATTATACCTATTTGCATCAAAGCTCAAATGCATGGCAAGAACTGCGCACACACGATTCGCAATTATTCATAGGCAACCGGAGGAAACTTTCTCCTAATTTCAATAAATTCCAATATACCTAAGTATTGTAAGCTAGCACGTTCCAAACATTTTCACATGCAATTCAACATCAAGATGTGTAATTTCATAACTTTCATATGATGAGAGTCGACCTGAAAATTTATCCGAAAAAAAATGACATGACATATCTATTGTTGTAGTTTTTGCACACAAAAACCTCAAAACTTCATAATTTTCACAGTGAAATTCATGGAATAAATAATGTGTACGTACGTCTTTGTGTAACGTGCCGTGCAAAGATTAATCTTTTCAAAATCTAAAATGTATAACACACGGCATCAACTAAATCCCCATTCCATTGTAAAAAAAACGCATTGCTGTACGCATATATATTATTACTATCGAAAAATTCATAAATTTTTTGCATACATTTATATTATTGCATGCATCCAAAACACAGAAAACAATTCTAAAAATTCGCATCATTAAATACATATCATAACACTGTATGAATAACTAAAATGAGCAAACAAACTCCATTATTTCAATGGAATCTGTGGGAAGTGGGAACGAAACGGCAACACTGACCGTTTGCAGTCAACAGACTATTTGGTTGTAGTATGCATGCAAGATTATGGTTCTATTCTATCAAGATACACGATTCTATTCTATGCATTGGATTTCACAGACAAGCATACATGCCTTAACATTTTAGTAATGTTAGCATTGCAATATTTCCTGCATGAAAGGTATAGAGGCAACTTACCTACTTGACTTTGCAAGGAATCAGAAGATTCTTATTTTTTCTTACCCTTCTTTTTGGCATAATAAATTCATGATCTTCAAGGCAAAGAGAGTAGAGGAAAGAACAAACACGAGCACAGCATACATATAACATGTATCATGCATATTATAAGTGTTCTCTCTTTATATTTTTGATCTCGCTTTCATCTTCATGAGATTCACATGAGATGTGAATTTAGAGTTGTTGGAAATGTGCTGCATGAAATGTTCAAGTGTGTATGCTTGCAATAAAGTACATGTAGAGTGGTGTGTAAAGAGAATCTAATCTTGCTCTGTTTAGCCAGGTGAGCTTAAACATAGACGTTCAGCGTAATCGAACCATATTAGGTATATACCTGAGTACTATTAACTATTGTGTGCATAACTAGAAACATGAAGAAACTACATACAAAATACAAAACATGGCATGGAATAACTCCTAATGTTAATTCATACGCTTTAGCTTTTAGATAAGCATGATAATGTAGAGAGCATTTCATGCGAAAATGCTATTCTTTATTATGTAGAGTGAGTAAAGGGTTTCAGCTCTTAACGGTTTAGTTTGGTTAGTATCAGTTGTGGGGCCCAAGTGAAATGTGCCATCGAGTTGTTCTCGTCCCATACTCAGCATAAGCGTATGCGTGTTTAACTAAAACTGTTTGTTACTGAAAACCTGACTGATTGGTTTTACGGGGATCACACATTTATCACAGAGTTGTGTGGCATATAGAAAGAGAGATATTGTACAAGTTGTAGTACTTCTTGATGTCTTCTCAAGAAGGCTTTTGTTTCATTTCTTTTGTTCGGTATCTCTGTCTGCATATTACTCACCACCACAGTTTTAAACTGTTTACCAACTGAACATACGAGACATTCGAGACATATACATTCCCATCTGTCTCTGCATGCATGCAGACATTAAAAATCATCATGCACTAACTAGACTGGCAGGAGGAGTGATGTACAGTCAATGCATGTTGTTTATCATTTTCTGTGTTTTTGTTATGAATGAGATTTTGTGAAATCCTCTAAACTGCTGTAAATGAGGAAAACTGTATTTTGCAGTGTGAAAGTGAAACGTGCGCTGGAAATGGTGAGATTATATATAGGACTGGAAACCGATTTTAAAGCTGCTGACTGAAGAACAATCAATGTTTCAAATAAAAAGCATAACATGTAAGATCAGTTTTTAAAATTTTAACCGTATTTTTCTTTCAAGAACGTGTGTACTTAAATCTTGCAAAATAATAATTCACAAGCTTATCGCATTATATTTATAATTATTTGTCCTTTTCCCTGGCAAGAGTAATGAATA
>JAQIXW010001195.1:0-20941 GCA_034700685.1 Willowsia buskii
AAATATCTGTATGATTTGATCAACAAGACAGAATACAACACATATTTAAACTATTTATAAGACTGAAGTGAGTATTTCAAGTGCTAATAAAACTCCTTGTATTTAAAGTAAAATGTACACTTTTGATATAACTGAACCAGTCATTTCAAATATGCAAATATACATACCTAAATATTATTTTTTTTAATAACATTTTTGTGCAAAGAAAATCAAATTCAGCATTTTTTCCACGGCAACCTAAGCAGAAGAAGCAAAAACAGTAGGTATTCATTCACCATGACAAATGATGCGCCTTGCAGATAAAAACGCATGAGTTATTTTCCAGCGTGAATAATGCGCAATTACAGATAACTCTCCGTATAGCCACTCTTCATATAAAACATAACAAGTTTCAGTTATGAATATTGCTAACCACTCAATGCACTCCAAAATTTTTATTTTCGAAAACAAATTCACGGAAAATTCTTTATCCTCTCCTATTTTGGTATGAATATATAGAGAGTTTACTGTAACTACTCTAAAAAGTACCATCTTTGGTTGCCTAAGAAATCGGAAAATAACGTGGAGAACTATAAAGAAGCCGATTATTTTGAATGATCATTTAATTAAGCAGGTATTCTCGGCAAAGCACGAGTTGTTGGTGAATAAGGAAGATGAGTGAGATATCCAAAATGGAAATTATGGAAGAAGAGGCTGTAAACAGAGTATATACTCTTTCTCCAATAAATGTACCGCTAGTGAGTGAATTAACTTTTAGTTAAATTGAAAAACAATTTATTTTTTATCATCATATTTAAAGCTCAGTCATAAGTTAAAAATATCTTTCTACTTTTGTAGATACTCTCTGAAATTTCTGGATATTGTAGCATCCCAGATTTGAAGTCATTCAGACAAGTTTCCCGTTTGTGGCAAGACAGCTCACTCAAAACGTGGAAATCCTCAGCCACCATAAAACTCGACTACTCATATCGAAAAGAGGAAAAAACACTCAAGTTCATTGAATTCTCTAAGGAATATGCTGATAATCAGTATGGGCACTTTCCCTTTGCAAAATTTGAACTGGAAGGAGTATTCCCAAAGGAATTTTGGAATCTGTGTGGCAACCACATCAAAATACTAAAATTATCACAAACTCAATTCCTATTTGATGTTCAGTTTTGTGACGTGATTTACAAATTTTGCCCAAATATGGAACAACTGATTCTGGAAAATGTGAGTGTCATGAATGCTATAAATCCAAAGGATCGGGTTGCCCCAAAACAGCAGAGAAAACTGAAGTCATTGACGATCGATTACGTAAATCTGAAAATCTCTTGGAATGAACTATTCAACCAGTTTCCCTGTCTCGAAGTAAATCCATCTTATTAATAATTAAATTTATAATTTTTACAAATTATTGCCATAATTTTTTTAATAAATATTTGGAAATTCAGATTTTAAACTTGGGCGGACAAATTGACCAGCACAATGAACTATTCCAAGCTTTACACGACATCCGGCAAACCAACCCGAGTATTTTGAATCTGAAGCAAATTCACACCCCATTTGTCTACTCGGATGACAGCATTTCCAAGGAAATTTTGGAACTTCTTCTAAATACAAATCTGCAATTGAGGAGCTTATCAATAAGCGTTAATAGCTTATCCGCGGCTGATGATCTGAAATTTATATTATGTCATCATGAAAAATCCCTGGAAAGGTTATCCGTGTACAAATATCAGGAGCCCAGCCTTGACCCAAATGAAGTATTTTACAAACAACCAATTTGGAATTCTCCTCCGATGCCACTGCAGTTGGAAAAGTTACAAGAATTATGTTTAATGTCACATCAAGTATTTTCATCATTTGAGTATTTACGTCACACCCCAAATTTGATAAGGCTACGAATACGGAGTAGGAACAGCTTTCTGAGAGATTTTGACCTTCCTCAAATGCCCGGTGTAAAACTTCCACACTGCCGAGATTTGGGAATAGTCGGGCAAATAATGACTGAGAATTTGAAGCAGCTTATGGATGTGTTGCCAAATGTGGAAACTTTACAAATGCAACTTAACAATAAACAATTTGCTTTGGTGTGTGAGCGTTGGCAGAAGTTAACAAATGTTCATCTTACGATTGGGTATGGAAGTGAAGTGGATGACTTGGGAATCGCTGGATTGAATAGGAAGGATGTATACAAAATTAATAAGAGCGAAAGGAAACTGAAAAGTTATTGTTGGAGTCTGTATCCTGCACCGAGAGCAAATATTCTGAATTTGAAACGTAACTTTATTAATAAAAATTATGAAATATTTGTATATTACAGATTCAAAATTAATGTTCACTTGTCACTGATTAGAATTCCTATTTCCTGATTCCAGATCTCAGAAATTTTTCAATGGAAGCCTGTCTCTACGAAGGTTCACTGAAATTGGGGTATTGTGCAGCTATCTACGGAATTCAGAGGCTATCCAACCTGAAACAACTGCGTATTCACGAAAAGGTATGCAATAGCTATTTACTTTAAACAATTGCACATAAATGTTGTCTTTCCTGCAATACATTATGAATTGATTACTCTAACTTTTCAGTTGAGATCAGACAATCAAATTTGGGATATTTTACATGATCAGTTTCCATGGAAAGATTGAAAGCAATTTTGGAAGTGTGACATATTATGCGATGCGGGGATTTAGTATATGTGGATATGGCGTATATTAAAACTTTAAAGCAATAAATATCATAATATGTACAAATATTATAATCACTACTTTTTTAGTGAATTTTATTTGGATCAGTAGCTCAATGTTTTTTATTTGTGTTTTAAGCTTCATTATTGATAATAACACCTACTTTAAGTAAAGCACATACTTAGAACTTACAATTAGAATCCGTACTACATATAATGCAGAATACACTTTGAAAGTAAATGAAATGAAAGGAATCGGAAAAGCTGAAGAAATTAACAAAGAAAGAAACGAAATTACTGTGCGGTTCTTCACAGAGCAGGTCTATCTGGTGTTTTCACTATTCTGGAGATGTAGAAATAGGTTGATAGATTCAACATATAAAAACATATAGGAAAAAAGCTAATATCTGACAGCATCAATTCCCCCCAACACTCCAAATATATTATATATTATGATTTTCCTTTAATGAGATTCATTTTGACCGTTCACTAAAAGCGAAGTGAAAATTGGGAGAATGGATCTTTTTGGCATCTTGTTAAGTCTAAGTTTTTTTGGTAAGAAAGGGCAAATACTTGATACACATATAAACAAACACGTGTTTTTGATCACTACATTTACACCAGAAAGAAAGATGCACTTCCGCCCTTTTTCCAGCATCTCAGTTTTTATGGTCATGAGACCTTTTTTCATAAAACAAAACAATCTCTTACCATGCAATAACACCAACACTTGGTGCATACCCTCGTTGACAAAAGATGATCATAAATTATCACCAAAAATGACTGACTTGGTCTTAACTTTACATTGACTCAAACTTGACCCTTAGCAATAAACCTAAATCACTGCAGATCTCCTCATTCCAGGAGGAAAATTCACACGCATGTTTTTATTAGTGAATTAGTTAATTTTTAAAAATCAAAGAACAGCAATTGCGACGATGGTGAATTCTTCAAATTCATTTACTTCCCATAAATACATGCATATTTACAATTGCAACGATGCTATTTAAGTCTGCATTATTATAGTTTACCAATATCAACTATACTTATATAAATATTTCAAGCATTCCCACGAATATATAATGTAACTACACGTTCACAAAAAATCTTGGGTAAAATGTTAACATGATATTTCTCTATATTCTAATGAAGGAACTCGCAAGTCAAAACACCAAGTCATAAATTTGATTAGTATTGTGAAAATTGATCATATTACATGCTAAACCAAACTCAAAACCAAGCACAAAACACAAACCAGCATAAAATAAAAGAATCCACTTTCATCTGCCCTAAAGAAAAAATGTGAATCTCCCGAAAATCGTAAGGGTTGCAGTGCATTCAATGAGTACTTGAAAGAAAACCATGAGTGGGGGTATTTTGTCAAGTCAGAATTTTTTGTCTGGTTGGTGACTGCTTACTCTAAGACCGACTTCACTTGCTTATTTTGTAGGCTTACTATCTAATGTAATATTGAAGATGCGCAGCATATATCAGCTTAATATAACCAAATTATATGGATTTGCTAGGATATGATTTTTATAGAGGGTAATATAATGAACGAATATAAAAAAAGCAGCGAAAAAAGTTCCACCTAATGAGTTGGGTTGTTGGGAAGGGTGTTTTCTTTAAAAAAAATCAACAATCTCAAGAAAACAGTTTGTACTCATGGTCACTGGGAACTAACTGGAAAGGGACAAGCGTGCTCTGTTGTGATTTTAGGTGAGAAGAAAACTGTCCTACTTTTTTCTGTCTCAGTTTTAGTTTGGCTGTTAAGGGTTGAAGGTGTTTGAGTTTGGGAGTTAAGCTATACAAAATTATATTCTCTGGAGACTGCCCTTGTAAGGGCATGTGCATAAACGGCAATATTATGCATTTTTTATAATAAACTCCTTTTTTGTTCAAATCATAAATGCTAGTTAACAATTTTTGCTCATTTTGGTGTGAAAATTGTGTTTTCAAGGACAATATTTTTTAAATTGTTAGTTGAAATGAAGTGATTGTGACTGTACATTATTTGAAGCGAGACAATTCTACGAATGAACTGCAGATTCTAGAATTCTTAAAAATAGTTTCATATTCATAATTACCTATTTAAAATCAGTTCCTATTCGGTATAAAGTGTCTAAAAGTGTTGACTACATTTTTAACTGAAAACCTACAAAGGTAAGAAATTTTAAAACTATGCAATTTTTGATTCAGCAGTAAATACGAGTGGGGTTTTTATTTAGGATATTAATGGGTGTTTGATCTTGTTGAGTATTTATTCAAACTAAGATATTTTCGTGCAAACACACGTTTTGAATGCTAAATACCGTTTTCGGAAAAATGTCGAATCGAAGTGCTTGAAAATTTGAACATTTTAAACCTTTTTCCTGCTGTTACCTCTCCTGAGAAAGGTTTGTTGAATTATTTCTGTAAAAAAGCCTACTGACAAGTAAACCTAACTTGTGGGGACATCTTAAACTTCATTAAAAATAGTAATGTCAGATAGAGAACTTTAGGGAGAATCTGTATATGTAAACCATTTTTCCGAATGCGCAAATTGTGAAAAGATATGAGCAAAAATATGTAGACAATCATGCACTTTTGCATATGCATTATGGATAGATTATGTGACATCTTCTCCCCTCCCTTTGTATGCACAAAATCATTGCCTACTCTACTCATCGTCGCACATCTTTCCATAAGCATTTAAGGCAACTCATTTGTTGTGTGGTATTCGTGTGGTTTTCACGGCAGCGATGAGATGAATCTTTTTTCCCACTTTCTCCTATTTCCGGGGAGATGCCTTTTAGTAAATCCCAGTTCAGACAATATGGTGGTGGCTATAATATCTGTAAGCGGTGTGAGAGCTCGTTTGCTGTAGACACAAATTAGCCATTTCGGGACTAAGATTGGCACCATTGAATTCTCCGTAAAAAATTCCAGCTAATAACTCATGACATACATTTTAATTTGCATGTTATCGCTTCTGGTATATTCTTGTCAGTTAAAATGATAGGGAAAAATAAGGTACGATTGAATGTGACTGTGTTTTGGTTATGACTTGGATGATTGAAAAGAATAGGTTGACTGAGCTCCGATTATGTATTGTAGTACATATTTAAATTTATTGAAAAAAAACTTTTAAAAAAGTATGACAATATTTACTTTATTTAATATGTTCTCAAACTTTTGCTTTTACTGGGAAGGGGCATTATGAGGATCGAACATTCTAGGAATTATAGATTTACTAGAAATAGCCCGTATGAGAACGCAAAATTTTGGAGTTGTCATATTATGAGAATGAGTCTAATTATATGTGAGTATTTTACCGTAGTATTTATATCTTACTTTTTTTAATATTCAGTAAATATCGCGGAAGATTGTTTCTGAAGAGATGGAGACACCGATAGAATCAACGGATGCGGAAAAAGGTTGGGAATGCAAAAAAAAAGTAATTTTGTACAAAATAAAAGATTTAAATGTCAAATATGACATAGTAACCTAACCACTTGTTTTTGGCATTTACAGCTAGAAATGATGTGACCCCTCTTGAAGTACTTTTTTCATCACCAATTATTTTGAAACCAGACAAAGCCCGCTTATTTCTGGAAAAATGCCACGATGACACAAAGGAAGATTCTACGATGAAAGATTTCAAGACAAGAGTGAACGAAAATGCTAAAAAATGCGAAATATGGCCAGAAGACAAGACCTGGAAGGATGTTATCGACGAAAATGAAGAGAGCAGTTCAGAGAAGAAGCATTTTAAAATTCTGACAACATTCATAAATAAGGACGGAACTCCGAGAAAGAAGCCAGTGGACGTTGACCCAAATTCAGTTACTGATCTGCTCGGCGTCAAGAGAAACAAATACTCCCACAGAAACTTGCTGAGTGAAGAAATTTTGAAGACAATGGGATGGGGCAAAGAAATTTCAAACAAGTATGAATTCTGTGACGAGAAGTTTCTAGCCTATTGGACATCCAGATTTCCAAAACTGTTGCCCTTTCTCTGGGAGCAGTACAAGGAGCCCATGTCTGAGAAAAATCCGGGAGGAGCGTATCCTCCATTTTTCAAAAGTCAGTATTCATCAATCTGCCTGTTTGACAGAAAGACACAATTTGGAGAGCAACTTTCAAGCGCACTGTCACAAAACCTGGAGGAAGGTAATTTATTTAATGAATTAAATTTATTATGAGTAAGAATGAGAAGGAGTCAAAAGATATATTTGTATATTTTTATGTGTGGATATTTTTTCTTGAAGGTTGGCTTGAGGATCGCTTTACATTTGGAAAGGACAGCGTCATGACTTTGGAATTCCGCACCATGGAAACAAGTCATTTTGACGTCGACAAGTATAATTTTCTGGAAGTTGATGTCCATGGATCTGGAGAGCAAAGGGTTATTTGTAAATTCTACAAAGTTTTAGATGACACAATCACTCTCTCTAGTAAAAATAGCATAAGTTTGGCATACAAGGAGCCAGATCATAGCAGGGAATCATTTACAGGAAAAATTGTAGTCTGCAACAAACTATCTGATTTAAATAATTATTTTTCAAAATGCAACATCCGCAATTTACAAAGGCAGAGCAGGTTAATCGTTTTTGTTAATCGAGACCACGAAATAGAGCAGGTAGCAAAGAAAGCCGTGGTGAATAAATTTTCAAAAGTATTGGGGATTGGAATTATCAACAAGCCAGTCAACTGGAGTGACTTAACTGCCACTAAACAAAAAACCTTAATCAAGCAGGCTGACATAATTATTCAGGGCATAACCGTGAAATTTGAGGATTTTTTGAATAATGCTGCAAATTCAGACGCGTCAAATAATATATTGTTGAATTTGTACGGGACACACCTTAATGAGATGGTGAAGAATAAGAGAATAGAGATATTCACAAGTGATAAAAATATCAAACCACCAACATCTAAGCAATTGTATATTCGAAGACTTATGTACAGTCGTGGAAATGTTGGTGCAGAGTTTTTTGAGAAAATGTTAGGAAAATCTGGCGATAAATTTATTATCATACATTCTGAAACGATTGAAATCCCTAATAGTCAAGACATCAAATTCACAAAAGTCAACTCCTTAAATGAGTTTCGGAATGTTGATATTAACGAATCAAAATCAAATATGTTTTATGTAGAAGAACCCGTAAAAGATTTTTCAAAAGTTTCCATCACTTTTGAAAGTTCTGTCAGTAGAAATATTTGCGTACATGTTTTTGAGTACATAGAAAACAACAGTTTTGAATGGGTATCCACACCGCATGGATCATTTGCCGGTATTGCCAATTCGCTTTACGAAGCGGCAAAACTAGGAGCTACAAGCCAAGATAAGCTATTGAATAATATCTTAAAATTTAAGAGAAGAGGAGATATTGTTTTCATCAGTGACGCACCCGGAATGGGAAAAACTGAACTTTTGATGAATTTTGCTCAAAAAGTAAAGGAAAAGGGAAAAAGTTGTGTTCTGTGGTTTGAGATGCGAGAAATTGTAGAACAACTTGTTGGAAAGAAAGTTTCTAAGGAGTGGGTTATTAATGCGATTATAGATTTATCATATTCAAAAAGCTATGAGAAGGCTCTAGCAAAACAATTGCTAAACTTTAGTGCACTAGGCATTGAATTTGATTTGATGGTTGATGGATTGGACGAGATCCAACCTGAACATAAGGAGATTGCATATGATGTGCTCAAAGTGTTTCAAAAAGAGATTCCATGGGCCCGAGTTTGGGTTACTGGAAGAGACTATTTGTTAGAAGAAGTGACAACAAAGTTAGGAGTTTTAGGCTACAAATTTCTACCCTTTACGAAAACGGAGCAAGTTAGCTATCTCATAACGTTTTGGAGAGAAAGCTGGAATAATTTTTGTAAAGAAGGTGATCCTCCTTGTGATTCCAAGTTGCACGAGTTTGCTAATAAACTCCTTGAAAAGCGCACTTTTCAAAACGAAACACATCTAGCAGGCATCCCGCTTCAATGCAAAATGCTTGCAGAAATATTTGAGGAGAAAGCGCTAAACAAGGACTTCAAATTAGATGACACTGCTGCTTTCGGTCTACATACAATGTACGAGGAAATGTTAAAGAAAAAAATAAGAATTTACTGGACAGACAAACAGAAACTTTCGGTGACCACTGGCCCCAGAGAAATTAACAACTTTCTGGTTTACTTGTCTATCAAACTGATCTTCTCAGAAGAGAAAGCCAATGAATTCAGAGTTCATTTGCTAATTCCACTAAAAAAACATCATCGGATGATGCTGGAAGCAGATATCTTAAGACATGGAGTTGTCCAAAGTTTGAGTCCACTAAGATTCATTCATCGCTCCTTTGCCGAATTTATTGTTGCTTCGTTTGCTACACAGGAAGTTAAAGAGTGTCTAGAAAGCAGTGAAACTCTTAACTCACTTGAGGCAATTATGGAACAATTTCTAACAAAAAATATCTTCGCTCCAGAGAAATCTTGTAAGGTGGGCTTTAAAGTGCTACATATGGACATGATTCGTTTCCTAAATATGACATTAGAAACAGTTCTTTTAAATATATCAAACACATTCAAAGAACGAGGATCCACACCGCTGTATTATAAATTAGCGAAAGTTTTCAAAAATCCAAATATTAAACTTCCTTGTTTAATTGCCCCAAAAAACATGAGCGCAAGAATGGAATATAATTTCTGTATAGAAGACTTTAAAAATATATATACAATTTTAGTTCTTTTGGGAAATACATTGAATCTCTTTGTGTTTGCATTAAATAATCATCTTTTTGAATTTGCCAAATCTATGATAGATGAAATGAACTTTGGTCCAGAACATTGGCACCAGGTGCGGGAATTCGATAAAAGTAAACTTGGAGTACTGCACCACATTTTGGGCGGTGGTAAACATTTTGAGACTTCTTCGTTTATATCATACGTCGTCAGGAAGAACCAATCAATTTTAGACGAAAGAGATTCATACGGAGAAACGCCATATCTTCGGGCGATTGGTTTTGTCTCGACATTGACTTTCTCTGAGGAATTTATTCATTTAGCATTTGATAGTACAAATTGGATTGAAATATTCAAAATTGAAAGAAAGACTGCCTGCGAGGATTGCACCAAAGCCTACAAAACAATAGATATCATGTATCGTGATCACTGCTTAACGCTGGATCGGCCTGACTTGTGTGAACAATTCAGCAATAAACCTGACGAGTATACTGCACTGTTATTAGATCGCAGGTTGAAATATGGTAAGTTATGTTGCAAAAGAAAAGAAGGCATTCTTTCAAGCTATAGACTATACGAATATCATAAAGTAGTCATTGGGAAACTCGTGAAGTTGGGAGTAGACATTAACGCAACTGATAACGATGGAAATACAGCTCTTCATTTAGTATTTTCTTTATATTTCTTCTTTAGGCCTCCTGATCCCTTAAATTTCGATTGGCCTATTAATGTAGTCGAGTATTTGCTTGCACATACTTATAACCATGCCCATTTAAACCAATTCAACAAGATTGGCAACACTCCTCTGCTCGTGCTCCTTAATTCTTACTGTTGTAAATATGATTTTAGTGAACCACAAAATACTAACAAGTTGGCTAACAAGCACACATCATTCATGAATCTGATGTTTGATAAGTTTAAAAAATACGGTACGAATTTTAATGCTCGTGATATCAAAAGGGATGAAACAATTCTTCACAAAGCAATTAAGAGAAAATACCCTCTGCATCTCATCAAGTCATTGATTCAGCATGGAGCTTCTGTTTTGGATAAAAACAGTAAAGGTCAACTCGCTATTCATTTAGCCGTGATGCGTGGTGATATTCTGGTTAAAAAACATTTGCTAAGAACAAATCCCAACTGCCAATTTGCAGAAGACAACTATGGTAAAACTATGAGAGATTATGAAGGGGATTTTTCAGATCCAGAAGAATCTCTTAGCACGCTATTTACTTTGAGCAGCTCAAACGAGTAAACTTTAAAATTATCATGTGTTTTGCTATCTTGTCGTATTATATTGTTTTAAGTATTAAGGCCGACTAACTGTAAGATGTGATCAATTCTTTTGATATTTGACGCATCGAAAAAAATACTTTAGAATTTAAATGAGTTTTCTTGGAATAATGAAATGCAAACTAATGTATGTAACTTGTTAACTGTTAATAATTCAATAAGATCAATTAGTTGTCTATAGTGAAAGTTCAACGCAATTTTATTGGATACTTGAAGTCCTTAAAAGTTCAACTTACATCATACCCACGTCCAAACGTTATTTTTTTAATCTTTTTAATTTGTAAAAATCCAAAAAAGAAAGCTAACATAATGAAATAAAACTACTCCGGGACAGAAAGTAATGCATCACATGTAGTGAGTGTAATGTAAAATGTAATAACTGTATAAATTAATTAGTTTTTGTGAGTTAGGGAATATTTTCAAATCAATGTATTGTTTTAAATAGTGAGTTTGAGTACAAATAAGTGAACTAAATTATTAGTAGAAAAGGTGATTTTTTAATTGGGAAATGGGATCAAGTATGCAAATTGAATTATCTGTAATAATTAAAGAAATAAAATGACTGACCCACTAAAAATACCATTGTTGAGGGAAATTAAAGCTTTTTAAAATAAATGAACAATTATATTTTAAAATTATGAACATGAAGGTCTATTTTATGCATCTTATTTCTATTTAAAAGATCTCATTGCTTTCAATTGCATCTCATTTTTTACGGAGATTTCAAATGCACTTTATTTTTAATGAAACTTTGCAAGCATATAAAAAAATATGACAGTAACAATTAAAATCATATAATTCTCCAAAAATAATTTGCAGCTACTTAAAAGCTTGTGTGAACAACAATTTTATTTTTCTAGTTGACTCGTTTGACAATTTTGCCTGAGACGTTCCCAAAGTCTCGATTCACCCCATATACCTCCATACTAATCTTTCTTCACTGCAAAAACATTTGAGCTCGTCTGGTTTCCTGTACAGCTTATCATACTCATACTGAGCATTTAGCAATTGAGCAAGTGGACTGAAAAACTACGATAAGCACATAATGATGTCTCTACGAAGATTTTCTAAATCTTTTCAGTTGAGATCCGACAACAAAATTTGGGACGTTTCACAGATAAGTTTCCATGGAAGAATTGAATGCAGATTTTGGGAGTGGACCAATTAAAAAAAAGTAAACTTTCGGGTATTTAGTATGGCATGTTGATACAGTAGAAAGTAGATTGCAAAAACCTGAGATGAAATCTAATTACATTCAGCAAAAATTGTTGCAATGTTAATTAAAATTAAAGTTTATAATAAAACCTACGGTTACATGAGAAAATGTGACTGGGCATAAAAGTCAAATTCAACTTGGTTTTTGCACATATAATATACATGCCAACATATCAATATGAATAGGCAGTGCTTCTGCAGTTTAGATATTTTTATGGCGATTAGGCAAGTAACAGTATACATGAAAAGGTTATATGGCATTTCTCCAATGCTCGCAAAAAGGTACCAAGTGCTGATCAAAATTGAATTAGTGTCATCATGATGGAAATGAATCAGGACAAAATGCAACAATTCTATGGATTTATAAAAATCATGGAGCATAACATATTAATAAAAACACTCCTTTAATTAGAATTTTAAATAGCCACTATATATTGCCGTCGCCACTTATCGTGCTAAAAGCTAGCTTGTTAACCCTACCATGTAAATACTTCAATAATGAAATATGGATATCTAAGCACAAAACAAACGTGAGAAAAAAGAGAACAAAGTAGTAGACAGCTGTAGCATTTTACCCCAATATTTACACTACGAAAGAGAACAAATAATTTCATTTCCCAAAACAGAAGGAGCACAGATGTTGCTTCTTACTTCATTTCTCAAATTGACTAGAATCAACAAATGCTGAAAAGTTGTAGTTGGTAGATTTTTTATTTATTAGAGTTAGTTAGTTAAGTTCCACAATTCAAGTGCAATAATAAATCTTTTTTCTAAAATATTGACGTTCGAAAAATACTATACAAAATTATATTTTCGTGCCAAAAAATGTGACCATTTATATGAGCAATAACCTGAAATTAAAATGTGATAAAAACGCAAGAGAATTGAAATATCCCAAAAGTAATATTTATACTAGAAGTGCGATAATGATAGATTTTTGGTGACAAAAATATGCACTCTCAGAATATTCGTAATCGACATTGATGTTGCAACTAACATTCAAAATTGTTTTGCGTGGTAAGTTGCCATTTTATCTTCAGTTTTTCTGACTATTACTTAAGAAGTTGAAATTGTTTAATGGTTCATAGACTGCCACTTGCTTAGAAATCAAATAAACTTTAGAATTTAAAATTTTAACATTTAATTTTTTTAGCCTTGTGAGAACTACTATGAAAGCATGGAGCTGGAATCAGAAACAACCGTGACAAAAGATGACAAGGAATGGGGGAAAGGTAACTGCTACTTTATCAAATATATTGTACACTTGGATATTATTGAGTATGGACAATAAGGAAACCACTTGATATAGAATTATCATCCAGCTAATTTTTTTGTTACCAGCAGCACATAATGTTGAGGTTCCTCTTGAGGTGCTCTTTTCATCACCCATTCTTTTGAAATCCAGTAAAGCCATCCAGTTTCTGGAAAAGTGTCACGATGACACAAAAGAGGACTCTACGATGAAGGATTTTACGTCAAGGGTGAACAAAAATGCTATAAAATGCAAAATTTGGCCAGTAGGCAAGACGTGGGAAGATGTTATCAACGGAAACGAAGAGAGCAGTTCAGAGAAAAGGCACTATCAAATTCTGACAACATTCATAAGCAAGGATGGTAGACCACAGAAAAACCCGATTCCTGTTAACCCAACTTCAGTTACTGCTCTGCTCGGTGTCATCAGAAACAAATATTCCCACAAAAAATTGCTCGGGGAAGACATCTTGAGGATTTTGGGATGGGGCAAGGAAATTTCGAACAAGTTTGAATTTAGCAACGGGAAGTTTCTCGCCTACTGGACATCCAGATTTCCAAAACTGTTACCTTTTCTCTGGGAACAGTACAAGGAGCCCATGTCGGATAAAAATCCGGGAGGAGCGTATCCTCCGTTCTTCAAAAGTCAGTATTCATCATGCTGTCTCTTTGATGACGACAATGAAGGAAAAAAGTCGAGAGTAGGAGAGCAATTTTCATTCGCACTGTCACAAAATCTGGAACAAGGTAATGCATTTGTTAAACTAAATTTAAATTAAAAAAATATTTATGTATTTTTTGCTTATTTTATTTAAAAAGCAAAAGTCATATTTGGAATTTAAATTTTTTGGTTCCAAAGGTTGGCTGGAGGATCGCTTCACATTCGGAAAGAGCGATGCCATGACTTTGGAATTCAGAACACTGGAGACATGTTACCTTGACGTGGACAAATTCAACTTCCTGGAAATTGAGATCCCTGGAACTGGAAAACATAGACTAATTCGTAAATGGCATGAAATTGTAAACAACAAAATCACTCTCTCTGACAACAACACTATAAATTTGGCATATGAAAAGCCAGACTCCAGAAGGGAATCATTTTCAGGGAGAATTATAGTATGTAACAAGCTGTCTGAGTTGGCTGACTATTTTTCAAACGACCAATGCATTAGTATATTTAAAAGCAACCGCAAATTGATTATTTTTACTAACAGGGAGCATAAGTTAGAGCAAAAAGCAAAGACAACCATTGTCAACCAATTTTCAGAAGCATTGCAAATGGAATATTTTAATAGGCCAGTAAAATGGAGCGACTTAGGAATTACAACACAAAAAACACTTGCCAAACAGGTCGACATAAGAATTCAGGGTATATGCATAAAATTTGAGGATTTTTTGAAAGACGCAAAAAATAATGAAACATTAGACAAATTGTTGTTAAATTTGCAAGGGCGAGAGCTAAATGACATGTTGAAAAACAAATCTATAGTAATACCCACGCTTGAAGCAAATATCAAACCTCCAACATCTGAGAAAACCTATATTTCAAGAAAAGTTTACAGCCGAGGAAACGTTAGTTCAAAATTCTTTCAAAATCAGGCAACAAAATCCCAATTTCGTAATAAATTTATTATTGTACAATCTGGGGAACACAAAGTTCCCAATGACCAGAATATAAAATTTACAAAAATTCCCTCCTTAATTGAATTTCAAAATGTGAATATAAATGATTCCAAATCATCTCTATTTTTTGTAGAAAAATCAATCAAAAACTTCTCAGAATTGTCAATCAATTTTAAATATTCGGTTGAGGGGAATGCTAATGTACACATTTTTGAATGTGTTGAAGTTGACAGATTTGAATGGGTGACCACAATGCATGGCTCGTTCACTGAAATTTGTAACTGCCTTTACGAGGATGCAGAAATGGGCGCCTGTGACCAAGAAACAATTTTAAATAATATTTTAAAAAGTACGATAAGATCAGGAGGCATCATTTTCATAAGTGATGAGCCCGGAATGGGAAAAACGGAGCTCTTGATGAATTTGGCTGGGAAATTGAGACAGAGACAAAATACTTGTGTTCTGCTTTTTGAGATGCGAAATATTGTAGAAAAGATTAGAGAAGTTTCAAAAGATCAGGTTATAAATACTATCACAAATCATTCATGTTCAGAAAGTTTTGGAAAGGAGATAATGAGATATTTGTTAAGCTCCAGTACATTCGGCATTAAGTTGGAGCTAATGATAGATGGGTTAGATGAAGTCCAATCTAATCTGGATTTGGCATATGACGTGCTCAAAGTGTTTCAAAGAGAGATGCCATGGGTCCGAGTTTGGCTTACCGGAAGGGACTACTTGTTAGAAGAAGTCAGGTTGAAATTAGGAGTCTTAGGCTACAAGTTTCTTCCATTCACAATTACGGAGCAAATCAGTTATCTTAAAAGATTCTGGAGAGAAAGTTGGGACAAGTCTGATAAAGGCAGTAATGCACCCAGTGATTCGACCTTAGACAAATTTGCTAATATTCTACTTGCAAAGCGTATTTTAGAAAACGAAACACATCTAGCAGGCATCCCGCTTCAATGCAAAATGATTGCAGAAATATTTGAAGAGAAAGTTCTAAGCGGGGATTTCTCATTAGATGACACTCCAGCTTTCAATCTGCATACAATGTACGACCAAATGTTAAAGAAAAAATTTAGAATTTACTGGGCAGAGAAGCAAAAACTTCCCGTGAACGCTGATCATGATGTGGCCAAGAGGGAATGCCAGAGAATTGAAAACTATCTCATTTACTTGTCCATAAAACTGATTTTCTCTGAAGAGAAAGCCGATGAACTCAAATCTTATTTGGAAATTCCACGAAAAAAACGGGATGTAGAGAAGTTACAAATAGATGCTTTAAAGCATGGAATCATACAGAGCTCAAGTCCCTTAAGATTCATTCACCGCACTTTCGCGGAATACATTGTTGCTTCGTTCGTGACACAGGAAGTTGAAGAGTGTCTAGAGAGCAATGAACTTTTAGACTCGATTGAGAATGTCATGAAAGATTTTATTTTAAACGATGTTTTGCATATTGCCATTGTTGACTATGGTCCTGTCTCTATTGAAGAATTCCTACATAAAAATGTGATTGATTTCTTGAGTAAGACATTAGACCCAGTTCTTTCAAATATTTCAAATATATTTAAAGAGCAAGAAATTACCCCCGCGTATTACAAATTAATGAGAATTTTAAAAAAACGTATGCCCGACCACTTAAAAACTTTATGTGGCGTAAGGGAGCAGACCCGACTACATGACAATGCTTTTAAAAATGGACTTAAATATATACTTGCAGTTTTAATTCTTTTGTCAGAAAATCCACTGACTTCTTTCATGTTTGCGTTAAATAATAATCTCTTTGAAGTTATGAAATTTATAGTTGACGAAATGAATTTTGGTCCAGAACATTGGCACATGGTGCCAGAATTTGATGAAACTAAATCTGGAGTATTGCACCGATTCTTTAATACTCATAGCAATTGGAAGATTTCTTGGCTTTTTACATATGCCGCCGAGCAGAATCGGTTACTTTTCGAAGAAAGAGATTCCAAAGGACAAACGCCATTTCTGGCGGCAATTAATTATGCTTTGAGATTACCTGCTGATGTTGATTGGGGATACTTAAAAATTGCATCTGAAAAAGGAGATTTCAATGAAATGGAAGTAGTAAAATCTGTAGATAGAACATATTCCTACTACGAATCGCATTACCTATATCATAAAATAGTCATTGATAAACTCATCAAGTTGGGGGTAAACATTAACACAAGTGATAACGGCGGAAATACTGCACTTCATATGATATTTTCTTCGCATCCATTATATTCTAATAGTGTCAGTAGAGTACATGATCTCAATTGGTATATAAACTTTGCTGACTTCTTTCTTCCACAAACTCATAACTGGACACATCTAAATCAATTCAACAAGGCAGGCAGCACTCCTCTGCTATGCTACCTTGATTCATTTTGTTCTGCTTTCGAAAATAATCAGGAGTTAGCCACTAAAGATACATCAATTTTAAACAAGTTGTTTGGTTTACTTGAAAAATTTGGTATGGATTTCAATGCACGTGATAGAGAAGCTGATGAAACCATTCTTCACAAAGCGATTAAAAGAAAATATCATCCGATTATCGTTCAGTTAATGGTTCAGCATGGAGCGAGCGTTTTGAATAAAAATGGCAAAGGCCAGTGCGCCGTTCATTTAGCAGAGGAATGTCAGCATATTCCGGTTATAAGATATTTGATTCAAATGACTCCTGATTACTAATTAATGACAACGAATGTGAAACTGTGATAAATTATGAACTTAGTTCATTAATGCGCTTTTGGTACATTATTTATATTGAGTAGTAGAAAGGAATAATTTTTAACTTATATTATTATCTTTGTAATCTAGACACATTATAAATTTCATGTTTACACTAAAGGTTTAGATCGACTATATAAACGGGACAATCCCTCTTTAAATATTTATAATTAGAGTTAATCTATAACACGAAAATATTCAGTACAAAATTTTATAATATTTTGGTTATAAGTTAAGCATAAGCTTTAATATTGTGCAATCTAAGGTGTTTTACTTTTTAACTTGAACTGTCTAGCCGTACTGGTATAAAGGAATATATAACATTTGTCGATATAATTTACTGGTGATTGGTACATTTGCTAAAAGGTTTGAAGCAATATTAATTATAATGCAATCTTTTTAATCAGTTGCATATACTGTAAGCTGTAATTTAAAGACAATTTTCTTCGATAATATAGAAACCTTACATCCTACGAAGAACGCAATTTTGTTAAGATTTCTTCATTTGTAAAAATTAAGAAAGAATGCCAATTAATATAATGAAATAAATATTTTTTTCACGTAGAGAATAGTAAAAAGCACGTGCTTTTACATAATAAATTTGTTTACAGCATATTACCACATACTTACCTCAGCTTGACTTGCTCCTGCTTTGAAACAAACACAAAATATAAGAGCAAATGGGATAAAAAAATTAAACAAGCACATTATGATGCTATGCCATGATATTGATGCATGAAACCAGTAGCGGATGAAAAATTAGCATGAGGTAAGATTGCTTCCCTAACTATTTCCCAAAAAGTCTTAATTTTTAATCACATTTGGACAGTCATTTTGTCATCGAAGAAAAAACCCAAGCCGCATCAGTTTCCACAAATCACAGTTTTCTAATCAACAAATTAATCAGTAACCGTTGCCCTAAGCTACTTTTCTGTGACGCCAAGTGGTCCTCAAGAGATTGTGAGAGCGGCGAGCGATCTAAAATCAGACTTTTACGTTAATCCATAACTCTACGTTGTCTTGTGGCGTTATGGCATCAGCTTCAACTCCCATGTTCATAAGTACTTTTAAAAATCGTGGAGTATTCAGTTCTAATTGCTGATGAGACTGATGTGAGTATTTAAAGTGCTAATAAAAATCATTATATTTAAAGTAAATGTACACTTTTGATAGCTCTAAACAACTCATTATTAACACATGCTAATATGCATACATAAATGATAAATACTATTCAAAAAATAAGATACCTCTGTAAAGAACATCAAATTCAGCATTATTTTAATGACAACATAAGCAGAAGAAGCGAAAACACAAGATATTCATTCACCATGACAAATGATGTGGATTACAGATAAAAACGCATGATGCATGAGTTATTTTCCAGCATGATCAATGTAATGCGCAATAACAGACAACTCTTCGTGTAGCCACTCTTTACACAAAACTGCAACAAATTTACAGAAAATGCATTATCCTGTTCTATTTCATCTGACTATATTTGAGAGTGCAATGTAACTATTCTAAAAACTAGCAACTTAGGTTGTTAAAAAACTGAAAATAAAGTGGAGAACCACAAAGAAGCCAATTAATTTGAATGACCATTTAGTGATATAGGTATTCTCAGTAAAGCACTAGCAGTTGGTAAATGCGAGAGATGAGTGAGATATCCAAGATGGAAATTATGAAAGAAGAGGCTGTAAATAGAATAGATACTCTTACTCCTATAAATACACCTCTGGTGAGTGAATACTGAATAAATTGGGTAAACTAGCGAAGTTTTAAAAACAATATTTTTTTATTCACAAAAATTTTCTGACATTTGAAAATACATCTCTAATTTCGTAGATACTCTCTGAAATTTTCGGATATTGTAGCGTCCCAGATTTGAAGTCATTCAGACAAGTTTCCCGTTTGTGGCGAGATAGCTCACTAAAAACGTGGAAATCCTCAGCCACCATAAAACTCGACTACTCATTTTGGGACAGAAAAAGAGCACAGCAGTTTATTGAATTCTTTAAGGAATATGCGGATAATCAGTGTGGATGCTTTCCATTCGCCAAATTTGAATTGGAAGGAGTACTGCCGAAGATATTCTGGAAACTGTGTGGTCCCATATCAAAATTCTTAAAGTTTCCAAAACAGAATTTCGATCGGAGGATGAATTTCGTTGTGTGATTTACAAATGTTGCCCAAATATGGAGCAGTTGGATCTGCAAAATGTGAGTGTCATGGATACTATGAATCCTCAGGACCAAGGAACGACAAGGCGCTGGAGAAAGCATCAAATATTTTCATCATTTGAGTATTTACGCCACACCCCAAACTAAACAAGACTCCGAATAGGAAGTAAGGTTGACTTTCTGAGGGGGCATGACCTCCCAGAGATCTCCGGAATATCTTTGCCACATTGTCGAGATTTGCAGATAGTCGGACAAATAATGACTCAGGATTTGAAACAGCTCATGGATGTGTTGCGAAATGTGGAGATATTGCGAGCTGAACTGAACAATGAACAATTTGCTTTGGTGTGTGAGCGTTGGCCAAAATTAACAAAAATTATTGTTTCGATTCAAAATTACATTTGTTTTATCCTTTTGGGATGATTTCGTATTTCCAGATCTCCGAAAATTCTCAATGGATCCAAGTCTCTATCAGTGTCCTCTGAAATTGGGCGATTGTGCGGCTACCTACGGGATTCAAAAGCTAGCCAACCTTAGACAACTGCGTATTCACAAAAATGTAGGCAAAAGAAATATCTATTATAGAGAATTATGCAAAAGCGTTTTGTACTTGCTGTGAAATTGGAATTGATTTTTATAACTTTTCAGTTGAGATCAGAAAGCAAAATTTGGGAAATTTTGCACGATCAGTTTCCATGGAAGGATTGAAGAAATTACGAGTGGGGAAGTAGTGGACAGTGTGGATGAATGGAAGTGTAGTCGTTTCAGAATGCACATTCTGTATATCTGACAACAAAGTTGAGTTTGGCTTTTACGGTCAGCTCTGCTTACTCAAGTAACCCCATGAGGCCTTTGCATCTCATACCATTTCTCTAATAAATTAAGACACTGTATTGGTAAAATCGTAAATGACCTCATGAATTTACGAATATGCCACTTGTTTCTTTTTTAATTCTCTCAAAAACCATTCTCTTGCATACTTTAGTCCTCAACTGTTTTGTAATTGCTTGCACTGCATTTAACCCTGTCCATTTACAAATGTTAGAGATGGAAAAGTAAAGTTAGTGAGGTTTATCACAAGTATCTGTCATAGGAAACCAGTTCAAAATCTCACGTAGTTCTGCTTATCAGTATATGGTATTTTCAGTTTGTTTGTCTGTCTGTCTGTCTGTCTGTCCGTCCGTCCGTGTACGGTCTAGCTCGGGTACCTGTTGACAGATCTTGACCAAACTTGGTACACTAGTAAATCATGACCCTAGGTACC
>JAQIXW010001196.1:0-20938 GCA_034700685.1 Willowsia buskii
AGTGGAGCACTCTGAGAAAATACTTCCGGTTGAGTTGAGAAGTGGAATGTATTGCGATAAGTTGAGACCAGACATCTTTCCCAGAGTGGTGGTTGATAAGGTGAAGGCAGAAGAGATAAGGATGAATGGACCACCCAAGGTGAATTATGATTTCCCGCTTTTTGTTGAGTTGCCGTTGCTGCCAATGCCAGAGGAGGAGCGCCAGAGGAAATGGAGGGGACAAGGAAAGGAAAAGAGGAAGATGGTAGAGCCGAAAATAATTAAGTGTTCGATTTGTGAAGTGAATTTTTCGAGGGAGTCCAATTTGAGGAGACATTTGGAGGTGGTCCATGATCCTAAGAAGCCCCCAGTGAAGTTGAGGATTTTGGAGTGCAAATTCTGCGATAATAAATATGAAAGAATTACGACCCTGTGGCAGCATCAGATGAAGGAACATCAAATTGGAGGGTTGGAGGAATCTAGGAGAAGATTGGACAAGAAGAAGGCTCAGACAGGGCCTGAAAAAATTGGGAAAACTTTGGAAACGAAAAAAATCAAACTGGAACCACAACGCAGACCTGTGAAAAAATATTTGCCAGTGTCATCATCAGTGTTGGAAATTGGAGATTTGGTTATCAAGGAGGAACCTTTAGACCCTGTTTGTGATGAGGAAGAAGATAGCCATGTTATCAATATTTCCTCCAAGTCCAAATGCAAATTTTGTGAAAGGAATTTTGTCACTTTTAGAGCATTACGGATTCATGAAGGGATGGTGCATTTGGAAAAGCTCGAAAAAGTAAACGGCCAAAAACTGACGAAGAAGTCATCACTGATAAATCATCAGTGGAGAAGTAAATCAGTGAATGTGAATGACAGTGAAGCGGTGTCTTCTCTTCTTGGAAATCAAGTGGTCCAGGTGAAGCTTAATTGCTTGAAATCTTATGATGATCAGGCTTGTAAATAATTAAATTAAAATATTAAAAAGTTGTAAATCTGTTTTTAAACAAGTATAAAATTTATTTTTTTAAACAAAATTAAAAATCAGTCCACATTAATTCCAGATAAAAACGCTTCCACCAAAGTGGCGTCATCTTCCTCCAGTCGTATTAACTTAATTTGTACTTTCCGCTGGCCAATTAAATTTCTAATGGCATCTCTGTCATTTACATTAATTCTGGCACTAGACACACTTTTAATTCCAGGGTCTTCTGCAGCGCCCTCCAGGACCCGAGATCCTTCCTCCATGGAAGAGATAGTTGTGGAGACAACGGAAGATATTATTGGTCTCAGGTTTGCCCTAGTTTTCTTGTCATTCTTCCTTGAGGTGGACCACGATGACCTCAAATGAGATCTGAGTTCGTGAATACGGAGGGACTGCACTTTTCCAAACTTTCTGGAGCAAAATCTGCAGCTGAACATGGAGGCCATGGAGGGGACAACCACGCTGTCACCTCTTTCCTGGTCTTGGAATTCCTCCTTAACCACAATGCTCCCAGGGATATCTTCCAACAGAGGCTCTGCTGCAGGCACTTCCGGTTCTAGCTTAATAACTGGCTGGTATTTTTTAAGGCGACCGGGCCATCGTTTTGTGACATAATTTTGGAAGGTCTGTACAGGCTCCTCCTTCTCCACTCCAGTTTCTGCTTTCGCTTCCTTCCTTGGGCGACCTCTGCCTCTCCCTGGGATCCTATTTCCTTTGGCGTGCATCTTTTCGTGCAACCGCAAAGTCGTAAGTTTTCCAAACTGCTTACCACAAACCGGACACTTCAATTTCTCCGAGCTTACCTTAAACTTTGGTGAATCCTCAGAAGTAATAGCTGACTTCAAAATTTTCGGTGCCCTTTCAGGATTATGAACGTTTGCGATGTGTCTCCTCAAATTCGATTTCCTGGACATTATCAGTCCACAAATTGGACACTGCTTGACCATCGGTTCAGTTGATTTCTTCTGCCTTCCTGATCCAGGCTTCCGTTTTTTGAAGCGCCCGTCCTCCGGAATCGGTAGGAGTTCCAGTTCCAAAAACATTGGAAACTCAGTCTTCACCGGGGGCGGTCCATCTCTCCAAATCTGCTTCGACTTCTCTTTATCAATCGTGACCCGGGGTAATTCATCAAGCTTCGGGTTCTCGTTGTACATTCCCTTGCGGAGCTCCACCGGCAGGAATTTTCCTTCGTGTTCCAGGTCCCAGTGACGCCTTAGAACTGCTTGGCTGTGGAACCCAAACACTTCCGGATGACATTCGGGGCACTTGTGTTTGAACATTGTTTTTTGGAGGGAGGTCGGGTCATGACCCAAAAGAGTGCAGATTATCGCCTGGATCCTGAGATAATGCGGCTTCCCACAAATCCCACATGCAAATGGTTTCTCATTTTCTCCCTCGAATGGAATGTGACCATGCCTCTTCGTCCGATGATTCCTGTACTCATTAAATCTCCGGAATCCCTCCTTTCCACAAATCCGACATTTGAAAGTGCGGAGACCTGTGGTGTCCCGGGGCTGATGGGTGACTTCGTGAGTGCGGAGAGAATGTAACAATCGGAACTTCATTCCACAGTCTTTACACTCGTGAGGCTTCTCTCCAGTGTGGAGGGTCATGTGGCGTCGCAACTGGGATGCAACTTGGAACACCTTTCCACACACGGAACACGGCCACGGCTGGTTATACTGCCATTTTGGAGGGGGGCGGGTCATCCCTGTGGGGGTGGGATTCTGGTGGACTCTTCTGATATGGGTGGACAGTGAATGTTTTCGGGGGAATTGTTGCTGGCATTGGGAACATTGGAAAGGTGTTTCCTCTGAAATAAATAGTAAATATTTTAATTAAATTGCAATTAAAATTAATTAATATTTAAAAATAGACATAAAATAAATCTGTAGCCTGTACTAGTGTGGCAGGTCATGTGTTTCCTGAGGAGGCATTTCATGTTGAAGGTGAGGTCACAATGTGGACATGGGAAGATTTCCTTTGGTTTCTTGAATGGATTCGGATTCTTGATGCCCTTCGTGGAGTGGTGCTCAACAATAATAGCGGCAGTCCTTTTGGGTGGCGGTTTGTAGCCCAAGTGCAATTTCTTCAGGTGACTCTCCAAACTTCCTTTGAGATGATAGCTTTTGTCGCACTGGTCACATTGGAATTTGGGTGGACCACTGAACCGTTTGGGATTGTGAATGGATTCATGGCGTTCCATGTTGGTACGATTAGAGAAGCGTTTGGAACAGTGGCGGCAGGCAAAGGGAAGGTCATTCTTGTGGGCGGTGATTAAGTGCTTCTCGTACAGTTCAGGAGTGGGGAAGCCGACACTGCATTTTTGGCAGATGCAAGGTCGAATTTTTGTCAGCTTTGGAGGTGGTGGTCTAGAAAAAATTTAAAAATAAATTGAGATTACTTTTTATAACGACAGGGATGAATAAATACTTTATTTGAGAGTTGACGATACCCCGGAGTTGACGGATTGATTTCTGGATAGGAAGATGAAACGTCTCCAAGGTCACTTAAAGGATCAACGTCATTATGTCCAGGGCCTGGAATTCCGAATACACAAACAATTTGTAAATCAGACTTTAAACAATTTAGTTAATGAAATGTAAGTGAGTAAGTGTAAATAAATTAGTTAAAAAAATATATATATCTTTACCAAATCCTTCATTTTCAAATGGATCCTCACAGGAATTTTCTGAATCAACAGCAGGAATCACGACTGCTTCTGTCTTCACAATTATTACCGTGTCACTTGAAAACATTAACTGTTCTTGGTCACCCATGATCAATAATCAATTAGTGTTTATCATTCCCGTTAACTGTAATCTATGTATATGATCAGTTAATTTGAATTTGATTGTAAAATTTCAATAATGTCAACTGCAAAGCAGTCTAGTAGACTACTTATCTGAGAGAGTAATATTTAGAGTGTAGAGTACACACATGTCTCACATCATAATGATAACAAATGTCAGCTGCTTGCTATTTTCATTGCCATTGGCCATTGCATTTCATATGGTCGAGCATGGATGGAGCCATTCATTGATAGAAGCTGCATTTTATTGGGTGGGTGGGGCAAGTGTTCTTTTATTAACTAAATTAATAAATAAATAAAAGCAATTATTGTGAAACTCAGTAAACAATATATTTTCTGTATCGGAACAGTATTTTGAAGTAAGTAGAATGCACATGAAATAAATTACGTTTCAATTCAAACTAATCTGGCTGTGGAAATTTATTTGCGATACATTTCACCGAATTTTCTGCACAAAAGTAACCATCAGAATTGTTTGAGAGTTTGAAGTGAAACGTGTAATTTGTATATGAATTTCACTAGCAGTTTACCAGACATCATAATTCATAATGTAGAAAACAATGCTTACCAAAATAGTTCAGAAATTTTCAATGGTAAGCTTGAGTATCCCTTCAAGTGTTTGGATATGCTGTCAAACTTTCAATTATTTTCGCTTGTTGGAAATGTCACAAAGCTTTTGAATGCACGCAACGGGTAGGCTTTTATGTGAATCAAACTTTTAAAGCTGATAATAAACTATTTTCATAAGCGGATTCATTTATTTTCAAATATATTATAAAATTTGTTATGTTCAAATAAGAATGTCATTTCATCATTGTGTATTTCACGTTACCTTGAACTTTTCTGTTTACTTCTCTGTCTGCATATTTGTTTGCTAATCTGGATTGAGTTAGAATGCAGATTTCTAGTGATATCTGCGCAAATATGAAGTGTCATTGTGAATAAAATCGGCAATATATTTATTTTATTAAAGCTATCAATAGAACTTTTCATTGAATAAAAAAGGAAAGGTGTTTCGCAGGTGGGAGTCTTTCATAAGCTGTTAAAATTGATTGCCACTATTTGATGCGTGAACGTCCATTAGGTTTTTTTCTGCGCTCGTGCTCATTCTATTCCATATTTTTAAGGATAATTAACAATGAATAGAAACTTCTCTATTGTGATCTCCAATGAGTCTCGTCTATCAGAACAAACATTTGGATTTATATTTGCCCCAGTCCAGTCAAACAGACGTATATTGACGAATGAAATGAATGGAAGAAGATCACATTCATTTCTCATAAGCTTACTTTCATTCTGCACAAAATTCTGAGAGAATCCAATCCACGTGTTCATGTGGAAAAGACTAAAAGCGGTTTTGATAATGATGTGGTCATTTGTGTTGTATGGAGGAAGCTTCCACCTCAATATGAAAAGTCTTAATGACTTATAGCTTATACGGCGAATAAATCCATTTATGAAAATCGATGACACCGTTTTCATAGTAAGGAAAATCAACAAAGAAGATTATTCTACCTTTTTGTTTCTTAGAAGAAGATTTCGGATTGATAGTTTGATATTTTTTCATACCACCGTCTCAAATTTAAAATCATCAGCTTTCTTGGAAAGTGCTACAAATAATGGTGTAATATTAACGGTTTTTGACGATTTCACAAAAAAAAATCCCGAAATACTCCACACACGCTACCTTGAATCCAATAGGGTGAATGCCGAAATTACTTCGAAACCAAAAACCTACGGTTTTATCATGAAATTTTTTGCAAAAAAATATATGGAACAAATGGACACTTTTCCATGAACTTTGATAGCAAATGCGTTTATTTAGAAATGTGGTAATGTAAAAAGTGAATAGAAATGCAATGCAATAAAAATTCTGATTTAGTATTTGATTTAAACAGCTTGTTCCATAGTAGCTGTTTCACATGGGTCATTTTGACGGCTTGTAAACATTTTCATAATTGATGTTAACCGGGAGCCTTAATTAGATTGTATTCTTATAGAGTTTCCCATTCTCCTTGCGTTCGCCCTGTCTATTGATCGACGAATAGCGGCAACTACTTCATTGTCGGAAAAGCAATACACGATGGCGACAAAGATACCCTAAAGACCAACACATATATTTTGGTTGGACCACAAATATTTGTCATTTAAAATGTACATGATATATATTTATCTTACCTGGGTAGATCCAAAAAACGTATTCAATGTCACAAAATACTTGCTGTAATCACCACCGGGATTATACAAAAGGATAAGATTGTTTATTCCAAGAACTGGAAAAAGTATAGCGGTCGCTTTTGCTGCTGCCCTGAATAAATTTTAGTAAAGTAAAAACAAAAACTTGTTTAATTTCTTACATAAAACCAATATTTTGAAATATATTTTACAAGATTAACTGCTTACTTTAGTTGAGATGTATCTGGTCGGTTTTGCGAATTCCGAATCTTTTTTATAAGCACCCGTAAAATGTTCATGAGAAAAAGACCGTTAATCTATGGAAGGATTATTCGAATAGGAAAAATTTTCTATAAAATAATTTTTCATTGCTAGTGGACTTTTTATATTCTTACTACAAGCTCAAACATGATTGGTCCTAGTAGAATCCACATTTCTTTCATTTTTGAGTATCCCTTCCAGCAGCTTTCTTGATCCTTGAAAAGCATTGTGATGACATACGCAACTACAAATACAGCAGGTAAACCTGTACGATAAGAAATAGATTTTTTATTAAAACTATTCCTACGATAGGAATTAAGAATGACTGAAAGTAAGATCTCATGTTACCCCATCCTATAGCATAGTAAATAGAAAGTTGATAGCGAGTGCTCCTCTGGAAAGCGGCAGCCATCAGTGCAATATTGAGATAGAGACCTTGAATGAACATCCAACTCACAGAAGCAAATGTAGCGTACAGAAATAGAACCAAGATGGACTCACAGAGGACTTCCTGTAATACCATCAATTTGTAAAGGAATAAAAAAATATTGACCAGCTTTCAATTTATATTCATATTTGTTGACGAACAATAAGAGTAAAAATTGGGTTCATTTACCACATCTCTATAACTGCTCTCATGGCTAATAATGAATGGCTCTGTGATGATAAACATGAGGACAAATCGG
The DNA here is from genome assembly GCA_034700685.1 of Willowsia buskii. Taxonomy (NCBI): domain Eukaryota; kingdom Metazoa; phylum Arthropoda; class Collembola; order Entomobryomorpha; family Entomobryidae; genus Willowsia; species Willowsia buskii. The sequence continues at coordinate 6,896 of JAQIXW010001196.1, forward strand.
AGAATTAAGGAGAGCATAAGATGAGCATGGACGGTAATGCGGTCGGATTGGAGGCATCTGCGAAGACAATATACTGCAAATTATAGTATTCCGAATAGGCAATATTATTGCAATTTATCCGGAAGGAGAAAGGAAAGCAAACTAACATATTAGTACGATATATAATAAAACAAACAAGTATGATATCAAAGCAGACGTCTGTTTCTAATTAAAACAATCTATTTTGTGGGTCAGGGGAAAGCATACTTTTTACAATTGTGAAAGTCCACTGGTAACTGTTACCAGGCTTCTATATTGAAAGCACGTGAATGCAATTAAATGGCTAGAATGATGAAAAAGTGGGTGAAACGAAATAAACGTCTGTCTGTCACGCGATGTATACTAATTTTGGTGACATTTGCTCAGTAGATGCCTGCCAGTAATTAGTAGCGTCGTTTAACTCTAATGCAACTGCACATTTCATCAAAACAAAACTGAACTGTAGCAGAATCAATTTTAATTAAAAGACAATACGTGGCTCTGAAGTAAGACGTGCTTCAATAAAAATTGCTCTTACAAAATAAAAAACATGGGCTTACGTAAATTGATAAAAGATCCCAAGCGACGTTCCGAGACAAATTAGGGAGAGAATTGATCCATAGAAAAGCATATGATGCACCATAGGAACTAAAGTTTCTTCTTCCTCCTAAACAATTGCAATTTATGTTTTTAGTCTTATGTACAAATAAACTATATAAAAACTTACTTGGTTTTCTCCAAAACTTACAATTCCTTTTAGATATGAAGAAAATGAGTCTGCGCATTCATCATAATTTGATTCATTGCCTTGTGCCCATGTTCCATTCATCAGACATTCTCGATACGAATGGCCTTTTTATGTGAAAAAATATAAGCTTAAAACATGTACAATGAATTGTGAAAACTTTTTTTTTGTAAAATATAATTGCACCTGGCACCTGTAATATAAGCAGCATATTCGGGATACGTTTCATTAAATACATCTGAGCAAGCCCGTTTCGCCAAAACTCCAGGGGCAGTGGGAGGCCAGCAGTAGACGCTATCCCACACCGCAGTGCAAAAATTTCCTTAAGAAAAAATAATAACTTGAATAATAAAAGTAATCACATCACTTGCTGTAACATGAGTTAGTACATACCTTTAAATTTTTTCTCATAATCACTATTCAACCACTGATATAAACACTCAGCTTCAAAGTTGGAATTCGCGTCGTCCAGGTGCTGGGAACTCTGCCACTTGTTATGGGAGCTCTGGGAATCCATGAAATTCTCTTCTGATGTGGCAGTCATGTGGATATCCAGATATCCTAAATAACGAGAGGTAACACAAAAAATCCTAGTGAAATTGGAGATTTCCCTTTTGCCAAAACCACTTTCACCTTCTCACTTTCACTGCACAGTTATTTCACATTTTTTCGCTAAAACGGCATTTCTATATTTTAACTCCTTTAAAGGGTTTCCGGTGTTTTTGAGCTACTGTATGGTCAAGAATTTGCGTTGTTGAAATAAAATGGGATACTATGAGATTTAAAGAGAAAGTGGTTGTGCCGAACTAAGCTGCCACTTCGAAAGTCTGATGAAGACTGCTTTGAGTTTTGGCACGTGAGCTTGGTTTAGTTCTGCCATGAATGGGTTAGGTATGGACAGTATGTATTAGTGAAAGCAAGTCCTGCTTTAATAAAGCCAGAAAAGATGCAGTGATGTGATGGAGAATAGGCCTGTGGGTAAAAGAAATGCACTTCTTGTTTGCGCAAAGGAAATAAAAAGTGTTACATTTATGCCAATCTTGATTTGCTGTTGACAAGAGCAAACGACTGGTTTGCTAAATTCTGGTTTCATTTAACTTTGGGATATTCCCACGACGATAGAAAAATATGTTCAATTCAATGCCATTTGAAGTGAAAGAAACTATTCGTTTTTCTGCAATGCTTACCAAAAAATTCGTAGTTTTATAAGTCAATACTTTACACATGTATTCCAAACAAACTAATAAAACTCAAACAATTTTCTGGTAAAACCGTAATTTATCCTTATGTAGTTCTCATGGATATTCATTAAAATTATTGTAATCATTTCCAACCTTCTAGTAAAAATACAGTGACTAAAAGCTTCAAAACTTTCTACAAATAGTCAGTGTTTAAAAAAAGACTTCAAATTATATCCATTTTATTATATAGCTAAATAGTACTAAATACATATTATATTTAGCATTTAGCTGATTCACTAACCATATGATATTTTCAGCACGGTAATTACATGGCTTTGTTTTCCATTTTGTGACAGAAGAATTGCCTTTCTCCAGAATATACTCAAACTTGTTTTCACAATAAATCCTGTTATTGCAATGTACATTTAACTTCAAATCATATTTCATAAATATGAATTTTATTCCCATTGTACTTATTTTAGAAAACAAGTAGAATTTTTCCAAAATGATTAAACTTTAGTAAACATGTTTTTAAAATATTCTTTATACTCGTACGAAATACTAAGGTTATTATATCGTTAGTTATGATGACTGGTAACTCGATCAAGGGATAGGAAGAGCACGCATGCATTAGCTTTTAGTTCCGTTCGTTGAACTAGAAATAATTCTATTATTTACTTAACGACGCTTTTAGAACATTATTTTGTTTTTAAAAACACTTTAAGATAAAATATTGTGTGATCCAAAGTGTTAACATTTTAATCAATAGCTTTTCTACTAACACTAAATCTACCATCAGATTAAGTTTACTTTTCATAACACTCATCATAGAGAGTAAATCCTAAGGATTCAATTCCAATAGCTGTTTCTAGACCACTTTAGCAGAAAGCTTTGAACCCAATTATATACGTACCATGAGTGCTACTAAACACATAACTTTTGAGATTGATGTGAAATCGAGTCCACTTTATTACAAATCAGGCTACACATCAGATTGTGTGTTACAGATATAAATTGTTTCTTGGTATTGTTACCATATTACATCGATGCCTATAATAAAGTTATAGTTGATATTAAAGAATTTTACAAAAACATAGACACAGCTATGTTTAGAGTACTATGAAAATGATTGAAAAATATTGAAGTTTTAATTTGATAGTAAGTACGCACTTATCAAAAGTGTTGATATAATGTAATTTCATATTATGGTTTACATTATTTTAATTATCTTTCAAATGCTTACTTCTCAACACTTTTTGACTCCAACTTTCAGCGAAAACCGTCAGCTACGCAGTTGTGAATTCCAAGAATCGCATCATAATATTTTTTGTAAACTTTCTGAAACTTATGGGAATCGTTTAACATGTAGTACATAGTACATAGTTCTTACATTTATGAATACATTTGTATTTTAATTACTGTCAAAAGTCTATATAGCTTCAGAATCATAAAGCACGCATATTTCACATCCAACTGCTTCTTTTATAAGAATGTTACCATTAACCTATCTTTTGGAGTGACCTCATTACCTAGAATGCAACAAAAAGTACGAAACAACATGTAAATGCGAATTGTATCTCCGTTTTACTTGAACTTGAAACATGTCCTTAGTGTCAGGCTAAGCAAGCTAAATTGTGAATTGTGAAATCATACCCAAAATATTCGCAAACTTCTTCTGAAAAACGCTTTCAAGCATTGTTTTCACTTGAAACGGACGAGGTGCTCAAAATATTTTCGAAATATCTCCATTTTTCAGCTGGTAGTTTTTGCACGAGATATAGAAAGATACAATTACGGATATAATATATTTTACCGAAGTGACATTGCGTCATATTTTTGTACCGAGAATCCAATTACATTTGCTTGTAAAGCGTATTTTTTGTTTTTCTTTCATAGTGGTATATATTAGTTGTATAGGTTTAAATGAGTATACTGATCCAATATCCTTCAAAATAACATTTCTACAGAAAGTAATCAAGACACATACCGCGAATTTTCTTCTGAAGCAACAATCCTAGGCGAAAAGCGATGCCTGAAAGCTGGAAGCATCAATGTCATCAAGATGATAAATGACTTTTCGGGGAAAATAAGATGACCATGTAATAAAAACATTGCATTTCATAGAATAAATGATACAAAAATTTAATTAATATTTGCTATAAATGACAGATGAAATAGTCTGCAGAAGAGACTAGATCAGTAAAACATCTTTAATAATCTGATATACAGAGTTTTAGGCTGCAAACTGAAATTGGGTTCACATTTAGAACAACTAAATAAGTAAAATAATTGCATAAAGCTGGGTAAAATATCAATATTTTGAATTTAGAAGTTTGACGTGTTTTGCATGGAAAATGGCACACATTTCTATTTCAAAGATCATTCATAATTGTAGGTATGAAAAGCGAAAGCAGAACATCTTATCAGATTTTAAAATTTTCTACCTGTCAGCACAAAACAAAATCATGTATTGCATCGTTTTTGGCAAAACACAAAATGTGTTGGTGAAAGTGAGTCTTTTAGAGGTCCGTTAGTTGTGTTTTTTAACTCGCTTCAAAAAAAGGGGGGTCACTTGCATTTCATCTTTTATAGTTCTCTGTTCCGCATGGAATTTTGACCTACAAATATTTTACCATTGCCAGTTATAAGATGTTTGTGCATTCTATTATTAGTTATTCTTTATGAAGCCAGACGCATGTATGCTGTATTAACAATGCAATAAAAATAACTTAAACCTTTCAAAAGATTGCGTCGGGGTGTAATTAATCAGCATTACAAAAATAGTAATATCATTATTAAAACGGAAAATCGTATAAATAATTTTAAAATTAAAATTAAATAGTATAGCTAAATTTTTATATAAATAAATCGACATAACCTCTTTGACCCTTTATTTATGTAATACAAATAAGTATGCTACCATAAAAACACATTTAGGATGGCAACAAATATAAATTTATCTCATACTTAACGAACAAATAAAATGAAGCAAAATGTCAAATGTAGATGTTACATTCATATCAATATGGGCAGCACCAAAACATTCAAATACATACATAAAAATACCGGAACTAACAAATTCAAATTCATCCTCCCAGACAAAAATAAATTTTCATAGCCAACATATAACCTTTTAATAGCCCTTTAACTAAATATGCGTTGTGGAGGCGCTTTCTTCTCAATAATACCACTAACAACTGTTGCAAACCCATCTGAACTTCGTCACTTTGTGGTCAAGGAAACTAAACAAAAATACTGGTAAAAAGCTTACTTCATTTATTTTAAAATCTCTATTATCCTAACGGCAATAGAACTACTCTGAGCTTGCACATAAAACTAAAAGGAATTTTCTGATTATAACATTTTTTGGTTTTGTTCTTCTGTGCAAAATTGCCGCATCAATAGCTTCGTGCCTCATGTTTCACAAGAATGCTCGGGAAATGTGTCATTTTTTCAATTGCATTCTTGGAAGTGTAAAAGGATTACTTAGTCGGTGTCCGTTATACGGCCATGGAAACAAGATAAGTGCATGTAGTTCTCTGTTTCTATTTCTTATTATTAGCCTTAGTATTGGGCCTTTGTCATGTTTGTTGTTATGACACCAATTACAGCATTTTTATTTCCATTAATTCATTCAAACATTTTAAGTTTAGTAATCAACGATATAGAATTTGGTGAAGTAAAAATAGCAAAGAGATTTTATATCGGTTTATTAAAATTCGTCTTAATGCTACCAGTTGGTGTGATGGCGTCAATAGGTTGCGTGACAGCATTTGTTGGACTAAATGAGATTTTATTAAGTTTGAATCAGTTAAGGTAAATTGGTCACAAAATTTGCAATAAACTGTAAATTTTTGATTTTTGCTTAACTAAATATTATATTGTTTGTTTTCAGAGTTGTCACAAAATTTTCTAGGAAAACGACGGATAATTTTTTCCACTACCAAATTGCACTTGTTTACAGACAAGTGCACATTTAAGGCGCTAGTCCTTTCCTTTAGGTTATAACTGTGACCTTAAAGAAAATAATTCCCATAATAATAAGATAAAATGAATTGGATTTATAAACATTGAGCAAAATTATTCTAATGTGGTAATTAAATATCGTTATAAGCAATTTTTTATCTAAACGTGTGAATATCTTTAGTGAACTTTTATAAAATTTAAAAAGAATGCTGACTTGGTAATATTTAAATGTTTCATATAAACTGTCTTAAACATTTGATTAGACAGCATGATTATCATTAAATGTAGAATTTTGATCATTTTCAACTTGACTGAAATTTTCGAGCAATTCTACCGGGCCGCCCTGACGATTCAATTGATTAACAGAATTCCTCTGAGTATTTTCAATTCGTCTTGCCTTAAAACGTTCTATGGATCGTCGTATTGCAGACCAAACTTCCTTGTTAGTAAAGCAGTACACGATGGCTACGAAGGCACCCTTAAATTTTTAATAAAGTTTGATTGCCACGCGTATTTATATCTATACATTTGCTTTTATCTTTAGTTTTTGTAGCATAATATTTCTTACCTGCGTGGACCCAAAAAACGTGTTTATTGATACAAAAAACTTGGTGAATTCACCACCGGGATTGTACATCAAAATAAGATTATTAATTCCAAGGACAGGAAACAGAACTGCTGTTGCTTTAGCGGCCGCTCTGGTGAATATAAAATTGTTCAAATTTCATCAAAATATTTGTGCAAAATTATGAAGTCTGCGGTGCTTCAAGATACTTAATTAAAGTTAATGTAAATCTTTACAACTGAATGCATTCAAGACACACTTACTTTAGTTGAGACGCATCCGATCTGGTACTTGAATTGCGAATCTTTCTTAGGAGAATTCTCAAAATGTTGAGTAGAAACAAACCGTTGACCTTTAGAAAAAGTTTACTCACAGTCAAACAACTATTCTGATTTTATGAACTTTACAGATTCATGAAATTAGAAAATATTGCTTACCCCCAACTCCAAAATTATGGGTCCCAATAAAATCCACATTTCATTCATCTCTGAATATCCATCCCAGCATTTCTTCTGATTTTTGAGGGACATGGTGATAACATATATTATGATGAAAGCTGCAGGTACCGCTGCAAAAGAAAGTAAAAGTCAGTTTCAAAAATTCCCGTGTGCTTACACACTAGACCATACTGTTTAAGTCTTTCTTATTTTACCCCATCCGACCACATAATAGGCTTTAAGATGTTTGCGACAGTTCATGTTGACTCCTGGCGACATCAAAGTAACGTTCAGATAGAGACCTTGAATAAACATCCAACTCACAGAAGCAAATGTGGAGTACAAAAAGAGGACCAGCACTGACTCGCAGAGAATGTCCTTAAAACAAGCCGATTACATTTGACATTACAAGTTTCTTTTTACAAAAACCAAATAAAGTGCATTATGATCTTTACTTGAGCATACCACATTCCTATAACTTGTTGCTCGCTCGAATACAAAAGGCTCTGAAATGGTAATCATAAGGAGACACCGGAGAACTAACGATAGCATCAAATGAATCTGCACAGTGACGCGATCACAATGCAGGCATCTATAAAAGTTGAGAGAAAAGTATGGTTTCATCATTCGCTCTAATTCCTGTGGTAGCCAAATTTCCACAGAATGTTTGCATTTTAAAGAAGATTTACAAAAACGGCTTATATATCAATGCTTTTAACAATATTGCACTTCGCTAGTTTGTTGGCCATGGGCATGCGAAAACTAAAAGTTTCATTTCATAATGTTATGCATATATAGGCATTGCATTACAGCTTTGCATTCACACTGCAAGATTTTTTTCCTAGATAACATGAGGTCTTATTTTCTCAGAGCTAATGTATTATTAATTTCAAAATGTCACAAGACGAATGGATGTCTACGTTTAGTACTGAAAACTAGCTTTAAAATTAACGTACGATGGTACCAGTGTGCATATTTAGATTTGATAAAATATTCGAATATAGAATATAAAATAAAGTTATAAAGTATTCAGTGGACTTGTGAATATATGCAAAATGATCTTTTCATAAACTTAACAAATATTAAGTGAACTACAAACAGAACTGCACTTGAAGCGCAGCTTATTTTTTAGTCAAATTTCATTGCTATCTTGAAACCTATACTAGACGCAAATACTCTTCAAAGTTGATATGTAGTGTTCTTGTGAGAAACGTGGGAAACTATGCATACGTTTGCCCAATATGAATGGAGTTTCTGCTTTATCGTCTCACAAACTGCCGCAAGACGACCTTGGCTGTGTTATACGTAATTTTTGAATGAAACGAAGCGAGGATTATTGAAAAAGTCCCAGCGGCGTTTTTACATTCAAAGTATGAATTTATGAACATATCATTTAATGATGTGGATATGTTGAGATATAATATTTACATATATTCATTCTATTTGAACCATTATCTCAAGGAAGTCAACATTCAAAAATGTTTGAAGTTAAGCAAACATAATTCTATTGTGATGTGATTTTCTTGGAAAAGGAAATCTAAACGTGATTCCACTATGTGAAAAAAAAGCGAGTTAAAATGCAACTGTTTCTTTGCTATGAAAGGGAATGCATCTATTTAAACTACAAAGAGAAAGTAGTGCAAATTGGACAATGCGCGATTTTACTTATTTATATATAAGTATATTATAATATTTGTAGTTGAACTAATAAATTTAGTTTATAAAGATGCAAAGTATGGTGTATGAAAGAACACATATCATGGCTTCACAAAAGAACCAATTATATTTAATTGCTGATGCAACTTACCGAAAGTGACGAAAAATTGTGAGTGATGTTCCCAAACAAAGTAGTGAAAGTATGGATCCAAAGAAGAGTATATGATTTATTACGGGAATCAGTTTGTTCTGCTCCTCCTAAAGTAATTCAGCCAATTTCAGTTAAATCCATATGCACACTCTTTGTAACTGAGGATTATCAAATGTACAAAATTTATCAATATATTTTTAACAAATAAGGTTTACAATTTCTTTCAAATAAGTTTCCAATGATTCGATGCACTCTTCATAAACATTTTCATCTTCTTGGGCCCAGCTACCGTTGCTTAGACAAACTCGTTTTGCACTGCCTGAAAATTAAAAATAACATTGAAATATTTCAATTGCAAAAATTTTCAGAAAATAATGTTCGGTTACCTTTTAGATGACTAGCTTCAAGTGGAAGTGAGTCTTTAAATAAATCTAAACAAAGTTTGGTCACCTCAGTCCCATTCGGAGTTGGAGGCCAGCAGTAGACATTGTCCCAGATTCCACTGCAGTATTCTAAGATACAAAAAATTATTATCATAAATCATATCTAATATATGACCAAGTAATCAAATGGGTCCAAACCTGTAGTGATGTTTTTGTAAGCACTGTTGAACCACATATCTAGCAAACACTTTATTCCTGAATCCGATTTTACTTGAGATATTTTCTTCTTTTGCCATGTTTTTAGTGAAGGATAGAAGGATTTATGATCCCATCCGTCAGTCAGGGAATTACTCTCAAGGGAACTCATTATCTTCAGAAATATTATACATATAAGTTTTACTGAGCAAAATTCGGTTGGAGAAAGTTTATTTGTGAAGAGAAAGTGTAGCTGCTTATGAAACGCTTATTTTGAATTAAGTTTTGAAAATATGGCTTTCTTTCACTTTATTACAAAATTGGGGTAATGCAATATTAGCAGCCAGACAGAGCTTCACACTCGCAAGCACTTCGTTCCTAAGTGAAAGTAGCTGGCAGGGAACTTGAAGTTTTTATCTTGTCGCTGGTTTTGTACGCATCATAAACCTACTCACAAGACTTACGTCATCATTCTGCGCAAAGTTTTAAAAATGAATATGAAATGCTCGAATGATTTCCATTTCAGTATCGCAAACAAAAGCAACAAATAATATGTAGCTGCTCTTTCATGTGCACTCATTTAAATTTGATTTGTTTACGTTATTTAAATTATAGGCGGGACATTTAGGAAGTATGTAATATATTGTGAAAATTTATTCAAATGTTTAATTAGAATTTTCCGCATTTAAATTTTGCTGCTACGTCAAAAGTCAAATTTAATCATGATAATCGGAAATATTTTTCCACCTGAATTAGCGCTAAATTTTATCACTTAAAAACTGCTCGTGTATTTACATTCAAATGAACATATTTTGTATACAGGGGAAACTATTTATGCTTTTATTATTTAAGGATTTTATCATTCATAATTAGTTTATTAATGTGAACTGACTCTAAATTTTACAGATGCACGCGCATATTATGATGTCAGTAAAGTTTCCTAAAAGCTAATGTTTTTAATCCCGTTCATATTCTGTTTTTGGTTTAGTATCATGCACAATATGAATTTGCGAAATGTCCAGTTTTTCTATTCGTGTACAAAAAGCTTTTGTGGAGTGAAACTACTATGCTTTTTCTGTTACAAAAATATTTTGGTTGTCTCATAGTCCATAAAGCATTAAGCATTGCAAATAAGAAAGGATTCCTTACATCAACAAATCCTATTTTCTTTTCCATTTTCTGGGAAAATGGATTTTAGTGTCTTGTTAGTGCTCTACATACATTTGCAAAGTCAACAAAAGAAAAGTTCTAGAGCTAGCTGTATTCATAAGTGAAAAAAGCTTTTAGAGAAGAATAGAAATCGAAAATGTGACTACCAAAATGATCACAAAACCTCTCTCTATCTGACAGGCAACTCCAATTATAAGTAATGAAATTAATTAAGTCTTTTCCAACCATCATTCCATTCTCTTTTAAGATCATATAAAAAAATCATGTCCAATCATACATTTACCAAACTCGTGTGCTCTCGTCTCCGTAGATACTAACATTAATGCAGTTTATACAAATTCATTACAAATCAGTTGATTGTGACCAAATCTGTTATTAAAGTGTAAACTTATGCCAAGCGTGCTTTTTGGTAATTAACAAATTAAAGCAGATGAAAATACGTGATCATTGACATACTGTTTTCAAATGTACTTTGTTCATGACGTAAATTGGCTGTTAATTTAACAATTTATAAACGATTGACTTTTATTAGCTCAATGCATGAATACTTTCAGGAAATTAACTGGAGCGTGGGGATTTACAGCCATAATGCATAACTGTATTTATATATAATGTATATATGGAAGTAATTTGTAATTTTGTTAAGCGAGTGATTTTTTTTCTGGTACACGGTACACATAATTCTGGTGGGTGTCTGATCGTAAAAATCTGATGGACACGAAATCTGAGTTGTCAATATTTTTTGCTTATGTCGTTTTCATGTAAAAATGCTGGACGACGGCACGAGTACTCATTTGTTTTTGTTTTTCTCAAATTATGGACACGGAATAAATCGCAAACAAGTTGTTGTTTTTGTTGTTGTAGATGATATCCAATTAACGCATTCAAATAATATCAAGTGTGTCATACGAACTAATAATAATTGTGCATAGATTTAATTACATTCCAAATGCCCTGCAACCAATATTATGACACGATATCTTTTTGGTTTCTGGCTGTATCAAGAAAAAACCTGTTTCCGCTTTTTAATTAAACTAAAAGCCTCCTCGCCAACGCTTACAGCATTACCCGATCATCATTCCAATACATGGATATTGACAAACATAATCGTACATCGTCGTAGGCTGTCTCTTCGAGGCTTAATCAGTGTAAACATTAATTAAGCTACTTGCATTTCCCGTTTGTATTTATTTTCCTTCTTTAAGTATAGTGTTTAAAAGTGGCCAGTTGTCAAAGTTTTAAAAATTGAATGACAGATAAAAAACTTCGCATTCCTGAGAGTGAATTTAGAAGCAGAGTATGCGTTCCGAAGAAAGTGGTATTCGTAATGTTATTTTCAAATAGAAAGCAAAAAAGTTTATCTTGAAAAGATTAAGTCTGAACGGAAATCTGAGTTGGAGACATAGGATTTATTTAGCTTATACTTAAATATATTTTGGAATGTAGTATAATTACTAACGGGTTTCGTATTAATCCGCACATGCCAACGGATAAGAATAAACCCCAAAATTTGCTTTAAAAAATTGCTGATCCCATCTTATTCGTGTTCTTAATCCTGTCGCTGTTAGTGCCTAAAATATTGTACATAATCTAACACATTAATATGCTCGTGGGTTGCAGCTTTCAATCAGTGAATGACGTCTTGCCCATCTTCTTATAAATAGACAGGAAAGCATTCGATAGGACATCAGTCACTCATTTATTATCATAAACCCAAGTCCTACTTTTGACTTGCAAAATTTTTTTCTTGAAATATTTTCAAACGAAAAAATGGAAAGTGCTGGCGTTATAAAGTTTTTGCTTCTGACAAGCGTTCTATGGCTACTGATTGGTGGTGGTTACAGTTTGTTTTATGAAGATCGTCCGCAGAGACCAGGTAATGATTTGATTTATAGCTAATAAAAAATTTAACCTTAATGTGAAGGAAATTTTAATTGAGATAATTCTTGTGCAAAACACTAGCAACATTTTTGGATGTTCTTCAACGTAATAAAGAAGCTGCTTTATTTTCACCTAACAAAGTAAACAAATTGGATGGTAGAAGTATGGCAGGTTTGCTTCAACAGTACAGGATCAAGAAAGGTGGACGAGCTGCTCGTAAGTTATTAAAGGAAGTAATTTATCGCAATAATTCAATAGATTGAAAATTTATAAATGTCTTATTGTTCTAATGTATTTCAGTCGTTGACCTTCTTGACTACATGAACAAGCCTAAATACCGGAAAGAAGAAAATGGTTCTACATCTGCGAGTCGAGAATCAGCAGTAAAGCCATGGTCTTGGGAAGCGATGCTTTACGATGAAGATTAAACTATATTTTCTGCACAATAATTTAAGATAACACTGTCTCGATATTAGAAATGACAACTTAACATTTTTAAGGTAATTGCCTACTGGTTGCTGTAACTCTATGACATTTATCTAGAGTAAATAGCTTGTGTATACAATTTACAAACAGGTTGTTTTTCTGTTAGGGTCACCACAATGATTTTAAACAAATTTGTAACAGAATTTGGCGGAAAAAAATTTGTTTTTATATTATTTGAGTTCTACTGTAGTGTTTTTTCAAAATAATACTGTAAAAAATGTATAAAAATTATATTAAAATTTAAAATTTTCAATTCCTCACTAACAACAAATTACTAAAAAATAATTACTTAAATTATTCTTGAATAGAAGAAAGGAATATATTACCTATTGTGATAATTCTGCTTTTCCGGTAACAAGGTTTGAAGGCTTGTATTGTACTTGTGAAAGTAATGAATTAACAGTTTATGAAACCATTATAATATGTATAACGTTTTATGTAAATATAATCGTAGTCAGGGAATCCTTTATCCATTTTCTTTAGTTTGGGTATTTTATTTTTGAACTTTTAAAAATTATTTGACAAACAAACTAAAAGTTTTTTTTCTGTAACAATGTTTTAAACAAATTTCAGGGCTTGTAATAATGCAGCCTTTTATAAACAATCGAATGAATCTGTTATTGATTTGCTCTAATTTGTGTAGATTTACGAATTATTTTTTTTTAAACTTTCAATAGTTCTAGAAGATAGAAAGCTTGTAAAAATAAACTGAAAAATTAAATTGTCTCACTTCTTTCGTTGTTTTAATATATGACTTTTGATCATTGTGCGTGCATACAAACAAAATCATAAAATACACAGGAAAATGTTTTACCTCTTGTTAGTGATTTAATGTTATTTACAAAATAGAAGGTAAATACATCAAATTCATATTATATTTGGAACTTGTTTAAACAATCATTCATCATTTCGGTTATTGATGTACTATAAAAGCTTGTAGACGGTAGACAACTGATGCTAAATACACTTCTCAAAGTAAACAAGTACACGTTTACAAAAATTATAACAATTCTTTGAAATAAAATATACAATGTGGTATGCAAATATTACAATTTGAATCCGATTTAAGTTCATAAAGTTGAATTCAATTTGAAATCTGTAAATCCAGGTCAACACCATACAAAGTATTATGTACCTAAACCTAAAATACTTTAACTTTAATCTAAGGCTCACACATGAAGTCTATATAATTTTTTCGTGCACTTTGAT
>JAQIXW010001197.1:0-20928 GCA_034700685.1 Willowsia buskii
CGAAGCCGGCACTTACATATCATTGCATTTCTCCATTTGGCGCCTATCTCTATCAGGGATTTACCTGATTTATTATTTATTCCAATTCCAACCTAGAGATTTTCCTTTCAATCAGTTGACTAAAATCATGCGCAAGAAATTTGTTAGGGAATATGACTTGTATTGTTAAATATGACAAGTCTGATACTTCTTCCCTCTTCATCGTATTTAAGATTGTAAGCATGAATGGCATTGTACTTTTTAGCACATTGTTATAAATGAATTCAGCTCTGTTGAAGGTCATCGTTAGTTACATTTCAACAATGCCGTCACACACAAAGAAAGACTTTGTACTATAATCGTTACTCAGACTTTCAAACAGAATTTTTGTAGCGATCCCGCAAACTTTTTGATGAGTATCTATTGTCATTTGTCGCCCAAGATTGAAGATTGTTGATGAGAACAAATATTGTCATGATGGAATTAATCATCAGTAAGATGCACCAGATGCATTTTTGAATCCTGAATCTTGCAATTTGCAATAATCTTTTCACAGCCTATCATTTCATGCTGTGTAAACTTTTTTTTTCAAAATGATAATTGAGCCTGCTGCTTCGCACCTTATTGTCCATACAATGACAGACGACTAAATGATGGAAATCGTACAATATTAAATAATTAGCTTTAAATTAAATGTGTTATACAGGCATTAGGACAAATAAATACGTGACTCATATAGACATGGGTTTGTTGATGGCTTTGAATTTTGAATAGCTTTTCATCCTAAGCTAGTCGAATGAAGGCCAGGAGTAAGGTCAATATTATTTCAATTTTCAATGCATGTATTCGTGTACCTTGATTCATATCTTTACTACAAGTGAACGCAAAATCACAAAAATATTTATTGAATCATTAGATATTCACATTGTATGTATTGTATTCAAAATAGAGGAATATTATAATTTAAATGTCCATAGTCCGTGATAGTTTTTGAGAAGCTTTAAATTTTGCTGCCCGTGTGCACACTTCACCAACTTTATCTTCTGCATTAGCAAAGCAAGTCTTAATTCTTGATAGGTCTATGCGTGGATGCTGGATATGAGTAAAAGAAGGACAGGTCAGGTTCAAGATCATGATAATCTTGTTTTATGACCCAATTATTAAAGTGATGATGATGAAGTAATAATAACGAGTATGAAGACTGCGTATGGCTTGCTAAATATTTATGTTTAGTTTAAATATTATATGTTTTATGCAATCAATAATTTATGTTTCACAAAATCAAAGTCTCCCAACTCATTAGTCCAGTCGTCACAAAACTGCGAACATTTACTAGAGAGCCATTTTTTAAAGGAAAAAATTAACAAAAAGTTTCTGGATTTTTTGGACGAAAGAGTTGAGGGCCAAGTTAGCCAAAAATGTCGTCTTGTTCAACACTTAACGTGCTAACTCTTACACTTTTGTTATTGACCTTCACACTATTTATTACAGTGTCAGTTTTAGCTCAAGAAGATTTACAAGAGGGGGAAGTACATCTTGGTTCTTACGGTGAGTTTTGCAATATTTCACAGAGCGAAAGATGAGAGTTTTTTAAAAAGTCTGAAAAAAAAAATTATCTATCGAGTTCAGGATACATTTGCACCTCGGAATGTCGCAAGCGTGGATACAGTTACAACTGGTGTGAAGCAAAACATCCCACCTCGGACTTACCTGGAATCAGTAAGCAACCATACTATTGCACTGTTCCATCACGGTTTCTATATTATGTTATTTGGTGCAAATTATAAAGTAAACCGTTCTTCTAGCCTATTGGGACTACTGCTCTAAGAAGCAGGAACATGACTCCAGAGGACGTCGCTGTTGGCATGAGCATGCTTGTGGAAATCATGGCTACAAATACAAGTGGTGCTATACTGGTGAAGACGGTTCATCTTGGGGGTACTGCGGCCTCAACGTTCGAGAAAGGAATTAGGAACGCTTTCGTCAAATTTGGTGTACAAAACTAATTAATTGTTTCTTTATTTCTTTTTACGTTTTAAATTACACTGTCATTCTTTACCCATCATTAAATAATTTTAAAAAACATGTTGTACTATTTTTTGTTGAGACAATCAGCAAACTTCCATACAGCTTTACGTTCTTTACACATTACATTTACGCCTGATATTTCTGTTTCCTTTGGACGATCCTCTTTTCACAAACGTCAGGGTAATGACGACTCATAGTAGCTTCTTTTCTTTGCAATCTTCTGATCCAGTAACAAGACGCCTTCAGTGTATACTCGGGAATCCCATTATGCTCATGAAGGTAGCCACAGTGACGCGTCTTTTCAAAAAGCCACAAGACCTCAGCTCTGGTTTTCCAATAACGACTCTCTCCACGAAGGGCTTTACAGTAACAGTTTCTGCAAAGAAGTACTCTTTTTGCCTTATTTTTCTTTTCCATCACTTTAGGTTTCTTCTTCTCGTCCATCGCTAGCAGTATGTTTTCTTCTGTATCTTCAATAATAGGTCGTAGTGGTACGGGATTGACACGGAATCTGGAACGGTAATAATCCCGTTCTCCCATTAGCTCCAACCCGCACTCCATGCAATTCTCCTTTGGACCATACGAACAATGCATCTTGGTGGAAGGGTTATATGCTGCAGGTCCCCTCAGAAAAGAATTGAATACCTGTGGTGGTTTTGCCTTTAACTGACGTAGCGCGTAATTTCCCGGACTGATTAAAAATTTCCATTAAACCAAACTTATCCCAAAAGACAAATTGCACAGCAGAAAATAGTTATTATGCTTACCCCACTAAATTCCATTTGGGATCCTTTCCAAATCTCGGCTCTTTCATGGAGGTACCAAATGCCACACTATTTTGGTGACATTTTCCCCACAAGGAAAACAATTTTCTGCTAACCTTTTCATCCCAAAGTTTGTCCTCTGGCCCGAGAAGTCCATAGTCTGTGAAAATAAAATATGGACAGAAAGTTGTAATAATATGCAAACACAGTTTTATGACATACTAGTAAGCCCTTCCACACTAACCCATCCAAACCTGGGGAGGAAAGCGGTGCTGCCTAGTCAGCAGCTCTTTCACCTGCTTTTGGTATTGATTTGGTGCGGGAACATTTTCACCAACCAATCGAGCAAATCTTTGTGCTGAAAGTCCCCCGATTCCGTACCCTTTCTTGCTAATAGGCTTTTCCAAACGATCGTCGAATGGTGGCCTGTAGAATGCCGGTGGTGGTAAAGTGGGGTCAGCAAGATGGGCTTGAAATTCTAGCGCAAACTTTGAGTGCCCCGGATGTTCAGGGTAATATGTTCGATGACAACTAGAAAGAAATGCGACTTTTTGGTGGGATCTAAGATCCGCGAGTCGTTCCGCTACCTCGGTGTCCAATTTGAATGTGTCAAACTTGAATCCTTCCTCCTCATCATGATGATACAGTTCATCTCCCAAAGACTGACGACTGTGAGGATTTGTGTGTGAATATTGTTGTTGCTCCAATTTACTATGAAATTGAGAGGGATCGCTCATTTTTTTTTTAAATAAATAAAAAATCTTAACTTTTACATACAATGATTTCTAGAGAATGTAAACTTGTAACAGAATTGTACAAAAGTCTGATTTCATGATAACAAACAAAACAAAACAGTACTTAAAATTCACAAACGCTCTAAGAAATAGGAAGGAAACAGCTCGAAGTTCCGTTCGAATCTGAGTTCCGAAGAGGAAGTCTGAACATGATTTCCATAACCACATAGTGCATTTTATGATGGGATGTTACCAATATGATAACCCTTTCAAGTCGGGTGTGTGAAAATGAGTGATGAATGTGAATGATGATGATGATGTTGACCTAATACGGTACTTTAGAAAATAACACAAACATGCGTTTTTGATCGGTTACATGAAATTCGCTTTGTCACGATCAGATTAACAGGAGGACATGCAATTACAATACGCCTCGAGTTTTCACCTATGTGCTTAATAATAAAGCTACACATCATCACATCATCATGACATGTCATTCACATGATCAGGAAACAAACGAGTTTGTACCGTGCAAAATAGAGGTCAGGCAAAATTGAATTAGAAGTTGCAATTTGCTGTCAGGAATATATAATATTTTGTGGGGCATCGTGAGGCACGAAACACGAAACAGCAGTGCCACGTTTTTACAAGTTGCAAAAACCCGACAGTAACGGTGTGAAAGTATTAATGTGTGTAGTGCCATGAGAAACCAATTTTCTCCAAAGAATGAAGAGACACTTGGTGAACAATGCAAATACATGTAATATGTGCATAGTCATATTTTCATGATTTATTGTTGACTAGTCAAGTCACTAGGTTAAGTTATACAATGATTAGGATTCTTGATATTGTGTTGCACTTACCCTATATTATTTAATGCTATATGTCGTGCAACGATATGCCAAGAGTCGTTTTTATTTTGATGCCATGTTCGGGTAATTGAATTCTTTTCTATTTATATCAGAACAAAAATATCTTTAATAGGTTGTGGTCAGGAGTTGGTGATTGGCGATCAAAGAGACGGTTCGTTGGCTGCTGAAAAATAACTCTTACTTCAAGCCATACAATTCATTTCATTCATGTATTTCTGCACATAATTTTGATTATTCAAACGAAATTATTTCTTAACTAAGTCCATTTAATATAATATGCTTGTGTAGCATACCAAGTTCATGCTTTTTCCTTTCCTATACACATATTATTGTATGCACAAAAAACATCATTTTATTATGCATTATTTACGGTTTCATCACTCCTTAAAATTGTTCTCGTCGTGCATCATATATCATGTTACTACCTATTTACACCTCACACCTTTTTATTCATTGTTTAGTGTTACATGTTTTTTATATTGTGCAAAAAAAATTGTCTGAGAAAGTTGTACCCAGTAAAACTCAACTACCTCTACGCTACATACCTTTTCTCTTTTTTTTCTCCTTCGTCATACCTTACCTCTATGAAAATGTCAAGGAAGAACATATTTGTATATATATTGGGTAAAAAAGGGAAAAGCCCGATAAAGAAAAGAGAAACTTTAACGTAAGAAAATTCAGACTAAAAAATGCACACAGCTCTATGCACCAATTACACACATTGAAAGGCGTGTTGTTAGCACGTACAACAGAACAAACGTTAAGTACACAACTGATTTGCACATCATCGTCATCATATCAAAAAATACTGAGAATGCTGAACCGCATATACAGAATGTGTTTTTCATTGGAAAATGCTCATATTATAGATGAATAGTGAGTTTTCTTCCCGGTGAAATGGTTTGTAAAACTTTAATCATATATTGTTGTCGTCGTAGGTAAGCTAAATGCCGCATGATAACCTTCCAGTCTTTGTAAAACCCAAAGCTGCAAACAAAGTACATGCCAATATAAATTCATCATGATACAAGGGAGAATTGTTTTGTTAAGGTTTTGTCGCTTTTAGACTTATAGTTATAAACGACACACAAAACCTCGTCTTTGTTGACGGATTTGAGTGATGCCAATGCCAGAAGGAAAAGGGTAAAATATCCAGAGAACGTTCTTTTTCCTACGGTTTTATTTATGCAGGGAAGATATTAGGTGTAATGTATACCTACATGCATTATTTATCACAGCGTAAAAATATTTCCTTGTGATAATCAAAGTAGGTATGTTAAATAAATATATTATGAGGCTGTTTTGGTAGCATTGAATATATAGTTGCAATAATGATCCATTTACTTTTTCCCGTCGATACACAGAATGCTATGATATTATTGAGTGGTCCTCTTTTCTTGCTTTCTCTTTTGCTTTCTTCTCTATACTTCCTTTTGTAACGGCGGCATAAATGGAGCAGGTGATGCAGGTGGTGCTACGCGCTGGCTGGAGTGAAAAGATGCAAATGATAATGCGATGATTTGCCTCTCGGAGAAGGGAAAATATACGTATGACACGCAAGTTTCGAATTACCACACCCGATGATGATGATGATGGTATGTACACTGTATGATTATGAGGAAGGGGAAGAAAACGATGAGGAGAAAAGAAACACAAAGTTTAAGTTTCATTTTGTTGCAAAAAAAGTTTACCGGCAGGTAGTACAAATTTCTATAAAATTGCAAACTAAATCATAGGTATATTTTGTATACGTACCATAGTTGGTCCAACATAATCATCATGCTGATGCGAATAAGCGTATGAGCGCTCATGAAATGTCGGTGCAAGGTCATCCACCGGCTTTTCTTTCTCATAAAAATCCTTCTGGGAAACACTTTTTGTGTACTTTAAAAAATATAGGTCTATTGTAAATACAATAAAGCAGGCATATATTTTGTAAAGTAGGCTAGAGGATAATATGCGCTAAAAATTTTGTTGTTTTTCGCCAACATGTACAAGGGAGCCAAAAGTGCGAGGAAACAACTGGTAGTAATTTCAAATCATTACTGTGTTTAGTCTTGACTTTAACACCAAAGAGGTCGGTAAATGGATATTTCGAAGCTTGCATTTTTTCCGAGGACATACATTAACTCACATTTCTATTCATAAAAGTTGCTCATGAGCGTTTTTTAATTGTCGAGAATTTGGGAAATTAAATTATGGAAAATTAAATTTTATTCATGGTTTTATTTATGCAATATAATGATTTAATCATTGAATCGAATCACTATATATTCTGAACCTAATTTCACCGGGGAGGTCAAGCGGACGGATCTGTAAATGATGTAAAAGTGTGTAAAATACATTACACCTTCTTTCTCACAAAGGAATCCGTATATTTCCTTTATGGAGGGATGATTGCATAGACGGATTTATTTTATTGTTACTTTCAAAAGTATGTGATGGATCGAAGCAGAGCTATGAAAACGAAAGCATGCTCGTGAAACAGTGCCATAAACTACGTTACATTTCATCGTCATAATTAAACTGAACAAAGGAGGCACTAGCAGGCAACACTTGAAAAAAAAGGAAAACAAATTCTTACCTACATACAACAACCTCCTTCTTTCACCGTACAAACCACCACACCACTACTACAGCCATGAATGCAAGCAGAAAGCAAAAAAAAAACCTTATTTAATTTCTGTAAAGGTTGTACCACACAGACCGTGTGCTTTCACCAACTTTTCTCGGTCATAAAAAGGGGAAAAAACAGGTACACATATTATATTAGGCAATCGAGACAAATACCTAATAAACTAGTGAGTGTATAGATGCTTGCATATATTACAGAAGACATGGTATGCACACGGTTTACCAAAAGTACGGCATTATTGTTCTTTACTATAATGCAAACATTCCTTGTGTGTCCTGGTGCTTTTATGCTGCTGTCGTTGTTGCAGATCTGCAACATTATAGCAATATTGTAATAAACGCATAAAAATTGAGCAATTTTTCTTGTCAGTCCTATCATCATCGCGATTACTATATTATGATCACATTGCCATTCCGCTCAAGTTCTCCACTTTCCTCCACAAAGGAAAACCCCTTTATTATGCAGTGCTTGTCTGTATACCTATACTACTTTGTACACTACTATACGAGTCCCATCCATTTTATGCATCCATAGCTTTGGTTTTTTGTGCAAAAATCAAAGGTGTTCGTTATTTCGAATTATGAACGCATTTTGGATGCAGATTATGCAGAAAAACGGATCGGTTATGTTCTAGTAGTGTAAGTGTGCATGTATAATGTATATTAAACCCATTACCCAAGCAGAGAAAGCAATTTTCAGCAAGTTTGTCACGACCATTATGAAACCAAAACCACTTTAACTATTTACTACTTTACTAACACAGGACATCGTCATCATCATCGTAAACGCTTTGTTTGCTTGGATATATGTATTATGCATACACACACCGATTTAATGGTATGGCAGGCTTGTTAGGTTGTACTTTGCTTTTTGCTTACACATGTACGAAATACGACAATATAATATTCAACATTCCAGCAGCACACAGAAACAGAAAAGTTTTTATACTTTGGCAGAATAATAATAATGTAATGAAATATTGGAACGGAGGAGTGAGTTCATGAAGAAGAAGGACTAAAATATTACGGGTGAACAAAGCGGAAAAACGAAATAAATGGTTGGTCACATTTTATAGTTTCACTTTCCATTCAAGTTTTCAGTCTCATTTCTTCTCGTCATCGTGGTGAACCGAATGGGAAAGTGACTATACTGCTTGGCGCTGGCAGAGATAAAAAATAAAGCTAACAAAGAACTCTGCAGATCAAAAGGAGACAGGAGGAGAGTGAGTGTGCGACCTAGCGTGAAACATGTCGTTATCGTTCGCTACAAATCTCTGTTATTGGCACTTTCGGTGCTTCTCATTCTTTCCTGATCTGTGATCATCAACGTCCACCAGAAAGTAAAACTATACTTTATTACTGAAATTGGTATTCAAGCATTTACAATCTATTGTAAGTTTTAATTACTATACTCTCACGTCTCATCATGACTTTGCATTTTTCAAAGCTTTAAAAGAAACCAAAAACTGAATTAGGAAAAATTATTATAAAGTGGCTAACAAAACTCGACGCTTTCTACTGATTTGACTTTTCCGTCGCGTACATATACTGTTCCTAACTTTTGTTGCAAATGCTTATTTTGCGAATGCGAATTTTGAAGTAGTATTGCCTTGCTAAAAAAAATTACAACTGCATTTGACTTGTCACTTTGTACAAAGTTGTGGTATGTACAAACTTTGCACACTTTGATGCATGCATTATATATCCCTCCCCATCATCGTCTACATCCATAAAAAACTGCTCAAGCTATTTCTGTCCTCTTCTCTGATGCACTATATTTTACGTTTGATGCTCCAATCTCTGTATTCTTGTTGTGACATAAATACACGTTTTCTCGCTTAGCAGTATTACCACTATCGGTTCTATAAGCTTTAGTAAACTGCAAACTTGTGTTTATTTAGTGTAGCACTTATGAAAAACCTATAATAAATCGGCTATAGCATCACATCATCAGCAGCGTTAAGTAGTATTGCCTCCTCCAAGATAAACAGAAGCATGAAACGCAGGTCTGTTCTTTGCACCGCTCCGCACTATCTCATCGATATGATCAGATCACAAACGTCGCTTTCCTATGTTGTCGACCAAAAACAGCTAACCTATATGCATTCAACCGATCCATCCATGCTTTCTTCTATCTATATCATATATACAGGTATATTTTTAGTTGACACCCAGAAAATCCTTCGTTTTCTCTTTGTCTGATAATATTTTGATCGTATACTCACGATAAAAATGTAAGTATGCATAGGACATCCGACATTCGTTTGAAATAGATAGTTTTCCCAAACCAAACAAATACGAAATTTTAGCCAGGAGCTGTCTCTACTCTGCTCACTTTCTTCTTCTCGTTTGACAGTCACTAAGAGCAGGAGAGATCAGATCGCAAAAATATTATTATCCTACAATTTGATAGTAATCTAGTGCTTCCTCAACCGAATTATTATTCGCATCTGGCATTATCACACTTGCCATCATCATAAATATATCTGCTTGGAACAATAGGAACACAAGACGTATCATACACGACAACAAGGCCAAACGCCAATCTTGTAAACTGAGAGAGAAAAAACAAACAAAAAATCGTATCGTTTACAAAGGATCGCTTATTTATGTAGCAATTTATCATTATTATCATCATCATTGTCACATTATTATCAGCCGGATCATGGTAAAGCATGTTGGAAAAGTAATAATAACAATAGACATGCGAAAATGTGTCGAGAGAAAACAGGAAGGACCGGAAGCTTGATCGTGTTGTAGTGGTCGTACCGTAAAGTAAGCTATAGAGAGAAAACAACTGAAGGGAAGAAACGGCTGCAGCAGCGGTAGCTCTGCACCGGTAACACGGCACGACATCATAAAAACGACGCTGCTGTGATGATGATGACGATAATGATGACGACGTCGACGATCAAGATCAAGGGAACGAGAAAACAGCTCATTCTAGTCAGTTAAATCATGGCAATAGGTAGAGTCTCAGTGCGTCTATTTCTTCTATGTATCATCTTTCCTCTACCGTAAAATATGCGTTACAAACCGATTAAGAGATATCAGATAGCAGAGAAACCATTCATATAAAAAGTTGCAAAAAATATTTTTGCACAAAACTAGCAGATAAATATATTCATATTGTGTGTATTTCGATCATCATCAACATCATGATCAAAGTCAATTGTTAAAGTTGTGTTTTTTCTTCTTCTTTTCTTCTCTCCAACAAAGTGCAATGGAAAGCAAGTCGGGATTAGCGATCGTGAGCTTGGCGGTACATGAATGAGCTTCCATTTAAGGAGAAAACGGAGAGAAGAACAATAGTCAGTGGGAGTACAAGGACAATGGTGCTTGCTAGTGGCGGTGCTACTTACTTAAATAATGTTATATGAAAAGTGGTATGTGTGGCGATAGTGGTGTGTAGTAGTGGTGCTAGCGTGATTGTGGAAAATTGATGCAGTGAAAAACGTACACCAGAAAAACATATTATCACGATATAAGACCACTGCCGTTGTACTATATATACTCCTGCTGCTAACTACACACTGAAGGAAACGAGTCCTTGAAAAAAGTAACGATCACACGAAGAAAAAAGACGACCGTGATATGTTGTATGATATGACGACGACGATTCATGGTTGATGGCAAAAAACAATATAGGAAAAGGGAGACTTGAAAAAAGTACGTTAAAGGAAAAAGAGGGAAGTAAATTCGAGTTAAAGTAAAAGTCAAGGAAATTTTTGCCTTTCTTTTTTGTATTTCTCCTCCGTCCTCTTCTTCACGCTTCTTTCTTTTTTTACTCTCCACTGTTGTTACCATTTTTCAACTCGGTTTCACTTACTTTGAATGGTTGTATGCATGAAGCGGAAGAAGAAAGCAGCACACAACAGGATTGCGTTGTGCTTAGTGGCAGTGGTGGAGGTGGTGCTGGGGTGATGATGATGGTCGTTGTGTGTTGATCACTGCCAGAGCAAAAATATTGTTATTACTGAGTGCACACCACTGCCACATATAATAGATATCATGCAGAAAAAAATTGCATGAAAAAGATTGAAGGATGCCGGAGGACTGAAGAACACGAAACTCAACTCATGTCTGGAAAAATCAAGTGAGACTGATACGAGGGGAGTTGTTTCTGGAAATTCCCATACAAGCGGTGCCTTAAAAACGGGAAAGAAAAGAGCTATTTTTTCTTCTTCTTCTTTAAAGTTCAAGTTTTGGATTTATTTGCGGATAGAATCGTCATCATGAACGGATTTGGCTGATTTTTTTGTGAGATCTCGGTTTATTAGTGTTTTATTTGTTTCAAATAAAGCGATAATATTAAAGTGCTAGTGAAATGGTACGGTGGCGTAGTGAAAACAAGCACCGCGAACAACGCAGTGGCTTCCTCGAAGAAAAAATTGGTCTTCGTAATGATCTTAAATGCTGTCGTCACAATCCAATAGCTGATAAAACCAAGTTCAGGTGTTGGAGGTGGTAAAAGCTCTGGGGTTGGTGGTGGTGTTGTGCATGACACCACACGACTTGTGACGGGAGAAAGCAAAGTGCCGGCTGCTAGGAAGTGGCCTTTAACAAATTTTTTTGGGGCAAAAGGGCATCGGAACGTGATAGGAGATTATAACTGATGATTAATCCGTGCTTTTGCTGCTCCGCTGAAGCAGGCGTTTATATTCTACTCTTTTTTAATCTTGTAAGAGCTCATTAGCATGACAAATTGACAAATATAAACGCATAAATATCATATAACCGAATTAATTGGAAAATGTTTGCTTCTTTTAATGTTTCTGACAGTTATATTTTGCCGGATGCGTCATATTTGGTGTTATATTTTCCGCTTGGACCATTACAGTCGCCTTAGAAGAGTCGTATCCATTAGGTAAGAAAAAACCGTTGAAAAGCAAACATTTATCTTGCTATTGGTTCTATGCAGAAAAGCATAGGGCAATTTTACGGAGAATTTTTCGGCATTGTCTTGGTTTGGCACGGCAGCATCATCGTGCTCGTGAACACACATAAAATAGATGATAGCGACGAGAGGTTTTTGTGATCTTAGTCCAGTTTTTCTGCTCGCTTTTTTGATGTATAAAAGCTAAACTCACAAATTCCCATCTCATTCAAATTATTTGAAATGTAGTGTTTCGAACCAATACGATATCAAATGAAGGTCGTTGCCTTTTTTTTCTCTTGCTTCGTATTCGGTTTCATGTTATTCGATGAGAAGAAGAGAAGCGATCGAAAAAACAAAAAAGGGAGTAGATAAAGAAGTAGCACAAAAAGCAGCATGTCGTTTATACGTCACTGCCAAAAATATTTTCTCTGTCATGCTTTGTTACTCCTCTTCTCTCTTGATGTGTGCGTAGGCATACATGTATCTATGCAGTTCTTCTATTCTGTTAATTTGGTTTGAAAATTGAATTTTCTTTTCTTTCAGGTTACCGAGCAGTTAATTTAGTGATATGGATCACTTTTGTGATCTATTTTGCAATCGAAACATTCTTAGGTTCGCATCTTCTCTCCGCTGTCAATCGTGTAAGACACAAACAATCTGTCATTTTGAATGGAGGGAGATGTCTTTTTGAACTTTAAACGATGAAGTAATCCTACGATTATCTTCTTTTCTTTAGAGTGATAACGCAACAGAATTCCGTCACTGGGTGAAAATCCGTGTGGTCGTCCTCCTCTTTATCGCACCAATCGTCTGCCTTCACGCGTACATTCACTATGGCGTGCTTGAGATTTTTGTCATTTGCGTTGTGGCCATCTACCAGATATACTACGTTTGGGTCGTCCAATACTACGCTTATGAGCTTGACATCGAGCTGGAATCCGATTCCACTGGAATTGGAGATGGAACTGCTGGCACAGTCACTGGCAGTAAGGCATGCTGATGAAAATGTCAAAAATCATTCATTCATAAACTACCCTGATGATTCTCACCTCTTCCTGATAATTTTCCTATTCCTTCGACACATCCCGTCCTCACCTTCTTCCTCTTCCTTGACCTTATTTTGTATAACTTCTCGTCATTATTATCATAGTTTTGAGTTTTATAGTGAATCCAATGTCCGTCTTACGATCATGTTGATGGTGGTGATGATGACGATGAGCCGTCCACTTTCTCCTCCGGTACCGGATGTGTTTACACAACTTCCAGTTCCAATAGTAATACTTGTTCTACCTACTTTTATAACTCCTCCTTCTCTTCTTCGACCGATACCGAAACCACTTCAACTCCTACCGTTTCAACTACTGACCATGCTAGGGAGCAATTACTACTTCCAATACTGTAAGAAGATTTACAATAATTATCCTAAAGAATTTTTCAACAAAATCTTACCATCACCACCTCTTCCTATACTTTCACCATCTTATCATGCTCACCATCACCCACCCCCACCAACACCCTCGTAAAATATATATAACAATCATGAGATGAGATATATATATATATTCTAATAATTACTCCAATGTACTTTGAAGACAATTCTTAACAAACACGGTCTATACAACTGCAATTATAATATATTATGCTACTAATTTTTTATAAGATATATATTCATAATTCATAACATACGTATCAACAAGCAGGTTAATTGATTGCGCATGCATGAGAGTTGGCAAACGGCAAGCCTTATTGGAAAGTGCTCCTTTACTAACTGTTACATTTAATGAACATGGATGCCTATAAATAGATGCGCCTTTTTATTATTCATTTGTTTGTCAGAGAATGCTCACATTCGTTTACACAAATACAAACATACCATACAAACTATAAAACATTATCAATATAAAATAGAAACACCAAATAAATTTAACAACAAATTTAAAGTAATTGTGTCCTAAAGGAAGTGATATAAAAAATATTGTAAAAATTATTCGTACTATATATTCAATATTATGTACCTCATATGGCCATTATGCATGGTACTACCGTCTAAGGAAAGTAATAATACGACATTATATTTGACGGTAAATTTTTAATCTATAAATAGAAAGCTCAGCTACCTAAACATAAAGTTTAATGTATAAGTACATGCCAATAGATTAATCAATTAATTCAAATAGTCGGAACAAAGTTATTGAAATCACACACTTATTGATATCATCCAATATAGCAATAACAATCTTTTGCTATGTTTAAAAAAGAAAACAAATCGCTAAATTATAGTTACGTAAATACGTAATATACATTATATATTATGCACGAGATCAATCTGCAATTCTATGATGATGAAACGATATACATATCAGAAACCTATATATTATGTCTACAATGATGAAATTAGTTGTAAGACCTGAAATATTATACCTGTTTACGTGACTATGTTTACTTATCATGTAAATTTAAGGAAAAAGGCTTAATTGAAAACCAATTTGTGTAAACTCGAAGAAAGACATTTCAGAGATGAGAAACACCACATGTGCATTAAAATATGCGTAGTGTGTAGACAAAATACAAGATTACCTAAAAGTGTGTAAAAAATAAAATGTTTAAAAAATGAACCATAATAATTTCTCTGAGTTGACTTCCCTTTATGGTCATCCATTTGTTTTCATGCAACCCTTCCCAAACTCGTATCTCCTATGTATTTTTGGTACAAGATGATTTATGATTTTACATGATTCCATGTTATTTTTATTTTCCTTGTGTATTATTATGCACTTTCTGGTAGTGGATTATTGTTTTTCCAAATCGGTTTTTAACCAATAATTATCTTTATTTAGTTTCATTGTTACCAGTATTAGAATCATAGAATCAAGTCACAAGATATAAAAATAAAAGTTAATTTTTAGAGCTTTTTTTGTTGAGCTTCAGATTTTTATTTTCCTTCTGACTTTTTATCAGAGCACCTTTTCCTTTTTCGCCTTTGTAAACAACGAAATTTTCTTCGCTGCTTTCGTCAGGTATAGCCAATCCGTTGTTGGGTCCTTGATGTGGAATTACAATAAGTTTCTTTGTAGGGGTCGATAATCGACCTGGCTTACGTGTTGGAGCCGAAAGTGCAGCTGGCTTACGACTTGGACGAGTTGTAGACGAAAGTGGGCCTGGCTTGAAGCTCACTGGAGGCGAGAGTTTGAGTGGCTTGCTCACTGGAGGCGAGAGTGGGGGTAGCTTGCTTAATGGAGGGGAAGGGGATGCACGACTTGGCTTGCTTGTAAGTGCCAGTGGCTTCTTCGTTGAAGGGATGGTTGCATTTGATTTGGATTTTGAGGGTAGAAGTGAACCTGGCCTAGGCGAAACAGGCTTCTTCGACGAGGGAATACGGGAATACTCTATCCAAGCAAATGGTTTTTTATTTCCGACTTTCTGAGAGTCTGAAATTCCCCAAAACGGATTTTTTGGTTTCTTTGAACGTGCTGGCAGCTTAGGAGGTCTTGATGGGAGAGGTAATGGTGCGGGTAGTTTACCATGGTAGGATTTCTTCGTGCTGTTGGAATCGTCTGTGTCCTTGGATTTGTCAAGAGACTCGCACATCAGAATATCGCCGACCCATCCACATTTTGGCATCTTGAGTTTGGAAGGACGTCTAAGGAGGTATGGTTGATGGGATGATTCAATCAAGGGAGTTGCTCTCGGTGTCATTGCAATTGCAACGTCCTGCCATTCCACTGTCAAACGGTTGTTAATGTCTTGCATTATAACGGCCATATGCACGTTATATTCATTGCCAGTACTCCGTTTTCTTAAAACTATGAAGCGCTGTTTGTTCACGGGACTCAAATAATCCTCACCACGCATGAGGACGACCACATCTTTTCCTATATTTTGTTTTCCTGCTGCTGTGAAAATTGGCTTTTCCATATCTCCAGAAGCCAACTTGTAATATGTCACTCCCTTAAGATTTTCCTGAATTACAACTTCTCCGTCATCTTCTGCATCAGAGGGGAACTTTTTGAAAATTTCTGTCCTCAAGTATTTTGAAAATTGCTTATGCTCGTCTTTCGTCAGATAGGGCACAGAACCGCTATGCACAATTTCAAAATAAGATGACAAGATAAGGAAAACACTAAAGCCAAAAATGCATTGGAAATGCATAGTCATTTTTAAGCCATTGATTATCTCAGAGAAAGGAAAAGTGATGTACCTTGTATAAAACAAACAGAGATGAGATGAATTTTGTGACAAAGATTAACAAGCCAATTAAATAGGCAATCAAGTTTAATTACACAGAAACAACATTACTAGAAAATATGATCACTACTGAAGTATCAATTTAATTTATGACTTCCGCTCAATACGTGAATGGACATCAATACGCATACGTGGCGAACACGTCTTGAATACCTATTATAAACCATACACATTAATTTCATACACCAAACATACGACTAACTCTTGCGAAATTCGGAAGGTTTGACGTAACTCCAAGCGTTCATCTCCGATTTGTGAGTAAAAACACAAACGCCATTCTAACAAGATAATGTTTGCTAAAATATACTTTTAAAATGCCATTTGGTATGATTCATTGGATTCATAGAAAATTGAAAACCTGATTTTCAAAAGCATGCCAATAATTTTGAATACAGCAAATGGAAATCACCTCTATTTTGTAGTCTTTCTTGTAAAAATACATTATCCTTTG
This sequence comes from Willowsia buskii, assembly GCA_034700685.1. Taxonomy (NCBI): domain Eukaryota; kingdom Metazoa; phylum Arthropoda; class Collembola; order Entomobryomorpha; family Entomobryidae; genus Willowsia; species Willowsia buskii. The sequence continues at coordinate 16,587 of JAQIXW010001197.1, forward strand.
TTTTCAGAACATAATCTATCTAGTATAACCTTTAACCCTCCACGCCTATGCCCTGATATTCTTTGTGTGGAATATTCCACACAGTCAGTATTCGTTTATTTCGTAGCTCACAATTTCTTCCACAACAACATAAAAATAATACAAATAAGTTGATAGTAGTTATCCAGTATTCATATTCACATCACTCTTTCAAAACTGCACTACGCTTTGATTCTTCATGAAATACGTCACCAATCTTACAAATTTCAAATGAAGGTAGACGGTGTTTATGCATGTCCCTTATGGTTGGGACAAGCAATTGTAAATAGTTAGTCACGGTATTCCTATATGAATGTACATATTTCTAATTGTTTTACAGCACTTACATATTTACCAAGTCTGATTTGTCTTTGTCTCTGCTGATTCCTTATTTGGTGATAGTTTGTTTGTACGTGCAAAAGAGAGACATGGCCAATTTGCAATTGTTTAAAAAACTCTTCTATGACAAGGCACTATTTAAAATTTAAACGCGTAGTGTAATAATGAATACAAATTATGAACGGTATGTTTTCCAGAATACAGACACCGGCGTAGATGAAAACGTGCCATCGTGAGTCAGTGAAAATGAGAAGCAAAAGTCAAAGTTACTGAAAATTCAGAACTCAAATCCGATTATTTATTAGTAAAACATTTATAACAAATTTATTATAAATGAACATCCTTTACGGTAGTGGCCGAACGGATTGCCAATGCGTATATTTGTAATCTTTTTCCGTATTTTTTTTTTAATTTTGACACTGCCAATAAGCAATTTTAAAAAATGAATGACTATTTGAATTACATGTCGACAAATTTGAACTTTGCTTGAGGAATCAACTGTGTGATTAAATAACTATATTATCAGGTAGTGTTTTTTTTCCGTGCTACTTGGATCATCCCCGTTGTTTCCCTATTCCAAGTTGTCAGCACTATCCATAGAAGCCATACCCAAACCGTGGGTAGAATCCTCCAAAATGTCCATAGCCTCCATATCCTCTGTAGCCTCCATAGCCTGGGTACCCATAGCCAAACCCTCTGTGGCCAAATCCTAGGCCATAACCTGTATAAAATTTAAAGATTTGATGATTTCACTACTTTTCTTAGACACTTTCCGCACAGAATCCTAACGACTACACAGAACACTTTTAAGACTTACCCCCATAGTAATGTCCAGCGGCTGGTTCAAGGTCATCCTTCTTCTCGCTTTTTTCGGCTTCAGCAGCAAATACAACTGCCAAGCACGCAAAGATGGCGAACAAAACCTGAAAGACAAAACCCACTATAAAAATCCTGACAAGGTAAAAAAACATTGTAGGTAATCTGTTCAGCCGAATTTGAATATAGGTACAAAGACAAAAGATTATTCACGCAGGTAGCGAGTATGAATATTTTTCCTACAGCCCAATATGACACTTACAATGAGACGAGCCATGTTCTGATTTGAATTTAACTAGTGTCGGTGACGTGTATAAATGTGACTTGTGGAAAGTTGGCAGATATTGTTTTATCTCTACGATTGTTGATGGTGTACTGAATAATGATCTGTCAACGTCTCGAGTTTATATACAGAAGTCAAAAGATCAGGCATGAGTCAGTACCAGCCAAGCAATAGAACCACACTCATTTTCAGCAGAATTATTATGTCATAATACCTACGCAATGTGAAGTACGAGTACTAAAATTACCTATGCTGTTAAAAAATTCTTTTGTGAAATTAGGAGTGACATTTTGCAGAGGAGCACTGCATAACGCAATTCCTAAACAAAAACAAAATGCTTCGCTGAGCGCTCCAAAACAAGTAGGTAGGGGTCAAAGAAAATAAGGGTTCCTTCCGTACCTCTAACGCATTATTTGTATTACAAGTTCAGTCTTTGCGTTGCACAAGAATTCGAACTACAATGTTTATAAGCTAGACATAAAACCGCAGTGCTTAGGTTTTGGCTGCTACCAATAATTATTGATAATGGCTAATGATAAAGTTCTATTCCCACTAGCCCTAAATACTTCAGTATACATACTCTTAGCAATATTGTGTTGGGTTCACATTTTTGATGGCATTAATATATTTAAAAATACGCTCAGTAACACAGAACTTTTCATTATTCTTTGGTTTAAATTCATTTTTACGAAGCACGATCAACGACAACAATAGTGTATTACAGTAGCAAAAAACATGCATTGTGTTGTGATTTTTTGAAATAACTCATTTGTATACCTTGCATTAAATGCAAAGCACAGGAAATGGAAGGAGAAAGGACACCTTGTACGCATATAGTTATATGAATAAAATGGGCAGGTCTATACGGCCAAAAGGCTTAACGTCTTATATTTTTGCAAAATAACAAAACTTAAACATAGGCGTGCGCGTCAAATAGATTTGATACGTAGGCGAAATTGTAGTGGTAATGGTAACTCTGATGAGGGATCTTATATTTGTGGGACTTCCAGTGAAGCTAACCTTAATCTATATTTTTCTCCGAACCAAAGTTTCTTTTAGTTCACAGGATTACTACTTACTTAGACTGTGTTAAACTCTTTCAAACTTTTATGTAATTTAGTGAAAATGTCCCTAGACGATAATTTGATTTATCGTTGGGGGTGCATTAGCTCTGCATGATTCGTTTGTCTGAGATGGGTTGTAGTACTAGCCGAAATTACATCTTTATAGCTATTTCATTTTTTATATCGGCGGCGGCGCTGGTAAAAGATGTAGTACATTTGTTTGTTAAAATCAACAAATATAGACGAGGATTAAAGCTGGTGTTAGTTGGTCCGCCCAACAAATTTTGTTATTTAATCTAGACGTATGGTTTAGGAAGACTTACGGTGAGACACTTTTGCTATTACGGAAACTCAGCAAACTAAAGTGTTAATTTAAAATTATTAATGTCTAAAAGTAAATTAAGATAAGTCGTAGTTCTGCTTGCTCTTGAAAATTTGTTCTTGTTCATACAAACTCACTCAGTTACTGCATGTTACTGTTACATCAAATCCATGCTTCATTAGATTTGATATATATGTATATACAAAGAATTCATCAAGGTTATGACATCGTACATGCGGCATCGCAACCCAATCAGCCCAATATATTTTCTTTAACGGATGCAAAATGTCAAGCGGTCTTTACTTACCCATACAAATTACTGTTTTGTCGAATTCCAATTGAGCGTTCAACGAAATCTCTGATACTCTCATCCCTGGTTAACCAAGCAGTAACTTTAGCAATGTCATCGTTTTGATGTTTGTGGTATTGCAATTTTTTAAAGTCGGAAGAACTGCGATATTATGAATACCTAAGCACGCACGACGCATAATACGTCATTGTCCACTTTAAAATGGAACTATGCTCTGAGGCTTTTTTCAATGTGTAGCGCACTTGCTGCTTCGGTTAGGCAACCATATTACACAAAAAACCATTACGTGTTTGAAACAATGATTTTTGTGAATGACATGTGCAACTTCTTATAGATAGGTTCAATCTGTACCAAGCCATAAAATACAGACCTGCGGAAGAAAATGTCTACTCTACGTCATACGAAGTAGATAATAGGCATACAGGTGCAGTATATTTATTGCTTTAGAGCTCCTTTTACTATTACTCGGAAACAAGTGACATTTTTTCATGATGGTACGAGTAGGCACAATGACAGTAAGCAAATGATTTTATAATTGCCCTGTGGCCTGTAACATAGCTTGAAGTAGTATAGTGGCAATACCCACTTAATTGGTGCAAGCGCACCAATCGTTATATTGAAATTTGCTTTCGTACTTTGCACCATATATCTTTCTTTAAGAAACTGTATCACGTGTTTAAGATTTGAAATTGTGCAAACTCGTCACAAATTGCTTATCTCTGTATTTACAAAAAAAGTTACAAAGAAAGAAAATCATTTCAGACACTTAGAGTCAGCGCATGCTGGTACTAGACATTCCGCAACAGAGTCGTCATCGTCAGGCCTGAAGAAGGGGTATTTATAAAGCCTTCAAAATATTTATCTTCATGCCTTGCTAACAACCTCTACGGTTAAAGTTTGTTTGGACACATCTTGCATGAATCCTTTGTTCGAGTCATGCCTGACTTGGTGCAAAATAATGTAATAAATTAAAAATACAAGAGCAACTTCCATAGAGTTCCTTTGATAACCTATATGTTCTGGACTTTGGCAGATGACCTTTAGTTACTTGCAAAAAATAAAATAAAGTCTCAAATACATACAACGCAGTGTTATTACAAAGAGCTTTAAGAAGAAAAACTTTACGTCAACATACGTTGTATGCACACACATAAAAATCAACTAGAGCATCAATATCAGAGTTTCAAGTT